>JANZXR010000008.1:2589648-2601278 GCA_027575705.1 Erythroxylum echinodendron | reverse complement strand
AAGAGGAATTTAACTAGAGTCAAATTTGTCATACAAATCTTTGACTTTGATTGGTGCACTAACTAAGGAGGTAGCACTCTCCTTATATAATCAAGAGCCTTTCCTCAATTATTGTCCCCAACCAATATGGGACAACAAAGAAGCCAAAAACTCAACAAGTACTTTCATTGCAGATTGCTGGGATCTTCTTTATGACTTGAAATTTAGGTATTCATGACTTGATAGTTGAAGTTGATTTTGTTGCTCTTGTTATTACGGTTAATAAACTTGATCTATCTGTAAGTTCCCATGCTACTATTCTTAGAATCTCTTAGCATAGTCGTAGATTGTCAATATTTTGCATATTTATAGAGAAAGTAATTGTTGTGCAAATCTTTTGGCCAACGGAGGTGTTAAATTTTATATGATTAGGCCTAAATAAACTGAGCACATACAAGTTCAAATGAGGTTCCATCCTAAAACTAATTGGTGATAAGAGGAATAATTCATTAAGCTTATACATGCTCAAGGTTTTATATTCTTTCAATGTGGGACAAACTTTCACTTATATTCTGCCACGCCCCCCTCACGTGTAGGATAATTGAGGGCCCAACACGTGACATAGTTTATTATGTCGAGGTGGTGACGAATAACCCAAGAGCAACCTGCTCTGATACCATGTTGAATTTTATATGATTGAGCGTACATACAAGCTCAAATAAGGTTCCATCCTGAAATCAATTGGTAATAAGAGGAGCAATTCATTAGGCTTATGTGCATGCTCAAGGCCTTATATTCTTTCAATGTGAGACAAATTCTCACTTATATTCCAAGAGTGTCAATTCCTGTTGATGTCGCAGATTTTTAAGGACACCTTATATAGAGAACTTAGAGGAGTAGGAGACTTTGGATAATTTTATCCTCTTATTATTTTTGTTCTTGGACTTAACGCCCTCTCCTTTTAGAAATACAATGAAAAGGAGATATGGGGATTAAAGTACCTTTAGTTAATGGGTTATTAGTTATTACAAAGTTAAATACGTCAATACTTACTGTTATTTAATCTTTTTTTATTTTAATTATTTTATTTTAAAAATTACTATTATTTTTAATAGCTTTGTTTAATTATTATTTTCATATTTTATTAATAATTATTATTTTTAATTTAAAGTGACGTAATACAGAAAATTTTAAAGTTTAATATGACGCTGAACAAAAAGACTTATTTTTCAACTAAATAATATTATAAAAGAGTAAAAGATAATTTTCAAAATATGATAATATGAAATTAAAAAAGGTTAAACTATACCGAAGGTCAAAATTAATATATAATTATAATTATAATATATAGTTTTTAGATAAAAAACAAATTGGTTAAGTGATTTTTCTAAAAAAAATGATATCTTTTGATTTAATTTAAAATTTAATATTCTGGAAAATCGTTCAATTTTATTAAATATATTTTTTCACATGTTACTTCCGCCAAAAAATTAATGAAAAAACTAACATAAATATAGTTTAGATGTCTTTATAATAAAATATGAAGATTTTTTTAAGGAATATTAAATTATAATGATTTGTAAAAAAAAAATAAATTACATTAGATGTCACTGTCTTTTACAGTTTTGGTTGAGATTGTGGGACTTGTCAAGGCCAAATTCATATAAACACAAATCTCCTTTGCTAGGATTTGAGCTCCCAATTCAGCCCCACTTGATCCTCGTGTTGGGACCATTTTGTTTTATTTATTTATTTCTTTTTTAAACTATTTAATTTCACGTGGTTTTAAATTTTAATTATTAATTTGTATTTTGAATAAAAATAAACTTTATTTAATTGTTATTGTATAATATTTAAATGGTAAGAATATAATAAGAAAAGAAACAAGGCATAAGAATAAGAAAGATGGATATGTAATAAGGTCACGTTCAGGCTAGGCCTAAGAACCAATAAAGCCCCAACATGTTGTTAGTAACTGACTTCTTAGGCCTAATGACCCGACAAATCCTTGGTAGGCCTAGCCCCACCAAATTGTATGTTTTAATTTAGTTCAATGATTTTAGTAAGATAAAAATAACATGTGTGATAAAAAAAATAATTTCTCAATTGCCGTGGGAGGAAAAGGTTTCATATCTCGATTACAGCACACCCCCATTCCTGTGACAGTTTATCTATCACATGCCATATGGGACAATTCTGTTCCTATTCGGTGCGAGTCAGAGCAGTTTTAATTTTATAGTTTAAAATAATTTTATTTAAAATTTGATTTATGTAAATTAAAGTGGACTTACTTTATAAGTATGCCTGTTATTAATTTTTACAAGTTATATCTGCTTGACGAGATGTTCCTCTTTTCTATTTTTTTTTTTAATAACCATGCAAATGTGAAACCCCACCGGTCATTTCATACCTCCCTTGTTTATCTTATGGTACTAGTTTACAATTTATTGAAATCAATCTGCTGAAATAATAAGTATTTATATATTTGAGATTGTTATTTTGGTAACTATTGAAACGTGAAAATAAGTATGTAGTAAGTGCGATTGTGGTTGTTGAAAAGAGATAAAATAACTAAAAAGTTCATTGATTTAATAAACTATTATTATTGTATAAACAATTAAAAATATATGATTAGTTATATAAATTTAAAATTATAAATAATAAAATATTAAATTAAAATAAGAAAAAATAAATAAAATAAATCTGTTAAATAAAATATTTCATAGAAATATATTATAAGTCATATTAATTAAGAGTATAATGGAAAATAATATTTGTAGTAAAGGTTATTATTGAAAAATAAAATTTCTACCATATAAGCAGTTTCTTACCGCAACCTTCTTTCTGTTTATTGATTTTTGCGATTGCATCGCACTTTTATTTAACCTTCGATTGTTTATAGCAGATCTAAACATGTGACTGTATTTAAAAACTACGGTGAATAAATACTTATCTCCACCGCATCACAGATCCAAACAACAGTAGTAATTAGGGGTGAAAAAAAGTCTAACTGCAAGCTGGGTCGAAATCTATATTAATTATGGGTAGTGGAAAAAGTCAAGTCCAACCCGATCCGGCAGGATATAAAATCTCAAACTTTTTTTTAATTAAATTAAAAATAGTAAATTTGTCCAATCCGATCAAACATTAAGTTACGGAAGCTCGATCGGATTAGATGAACAGACTTTGGGACCAATTTAGACCTAAAAATAAAAATTAGATCGTTGCTTGAGTCTAAATAGATCTGGTTTCGTTGCGAAGACTAATAATAATTCTAACTAATCGACCATTGCCATCATCTTTTAGCAAAGAGATTTAAAACTAAAGCAGCTAAAGAAATAAAGCTTTCTCTTTGATGTGATCTCATCAATTAAAAAAAAATAAAATATGGCGATCATTTTACCTTGGGATGACCAATTTTAAGTGTTGAATTTTTTATAATTTCTTAATTTAGTATTTAAAATTTTAAAATTTTCAATTAAGTAATCAAAATTTTAAAACATTAATAATTCACTTCAAACCGTTAGTTCTGTTAATAATTTATTAATTTGATTAACGAAATCTTTTCTATTCATGACACGTAAGTATGCTCTGAAAAAATAATAGTCATAGATTAAAGTAGAGAGCTTTTATTATATTAACATTCACATATCACGAACAACAAATATTATGTTAGTCAAATCACGACTAACATTTTGAATTAAACTATTAAAGTTTTAAAGAATTGGTCACTCAATTAAAAATTTAAAAACTTAAGCACTAAATTGAAAAAATTCTTAAAAGAAAATTATATTTAAATTTGAATTATTCAAGAAAATTTTAAATTTTTGTTATAAAGATAACACATCCTCAATTTCTGTTATTATTTTTATTGGCATGAATTATTATACAAATTTGCTAAATTTTAATGAATTGAATATTTAATAAATTAAATGTTTCATGATTTTAGAATTCTTTTAATAGTACTATAATATAGTGTCATTTAACTTTTTTATTTGTATTTTTAATAAAAACATATGATTTATTTATTAAAATTTTAAATATAAAGAGAAGTAATGAAACATGTAACTTGTTAAATTTTCAGGGATGTTTCAATTATCAAATGAAAAATAAAGTAAAAAAAATGTGGAAATTCTTTTTTAGTGTGTCATCGAGAGCAAATCCCATCTATTTCGAATGCATTAACTTAAAAATTAGACTAATTAATTAATTGATTTTTGTAAATTAAAAAATTTTATAAATTAAAATAAATAAATAAAATTTTATAATAATTTCTTTTTTTAATTAAGCTTCAAAATTTTTTATGAGGAATTAAATTAATCATATTTTAAATTATTTAAGTTTATTTAATTTTTAATCCATTTTATAACGATTTAATACTGATTAAACCTTTTATTTCGCCGGTTTAATTTTCGGTTCAAATTTTAAATTATTGATATAAATAATAATATGATTTATATTATCAAAAATAGTAATTATTGTATCAATTTATTTGATTAAAAATGTCTGAACCCCATCTGATTAATCAATCAAGGACACCAGTCTGAGTAATCAATTTGAGTTCTTACCTTGAAACAAAAATCTCGACCGAATTTTAGTGAAATTGACTAGGTTGAAAAAAGGGGATATCTCCAAAATATCTTGTACCTTTTAGACATTTTTTTAAGGTAACTGTGATTGTGATATTTGATAAATGATAATCACATATCCTCGCCGCCTTTCGATGAAGATTTACATTAAAGTAAAGTCGTAAAATATTATATAATAAAAATAAAAATCTATGAGATTGTTTTATTACCACTAATAATATCAAAAACAAAATGGGTCATGGTCTTGTGATAACAAAAAACAGAAAAAGCTTAGGTTAGCTATAACGTCGTTTAATATAATGTCATAAGATTCACGAGGACGCCTTTATCTCACATCAATATGCATATTATATATGGATCTAAGGATCACACTCCAAGACAAAACGATGACCAGACCACTTGGTTTGGTTCCTTAATCCTCCTTTTATGATTCTTTCGCGTTTGTCCCTGAGTGCTGGTAAAAGGTGTAAGTGTAACAGTAAAAAAGGATTTTGAGTTTAACTGTTAATTTATGAAATAATTAACATGTAAATCAAATAGACTTTTTTAACTTACTAAGTAATTAATACGAAATATATGAAATGTGATTTATAATTACTTAATACGTATTCAAATGTTACAACAACAATAAATACAATAATAATAATATCGTTCTAGTAAGAATTTCACTAAGATATGAAATTCAGAGAAGTCCAAAAAGTAACTAATCTTAATTTTATCTATTAAAGAGACCGTTTTTGATCGACCTACACAAAAAAGGGTTCTATAAATAATTGGAAGAAAAATAATAGTCAAATATAAATACAAATAGATTGCATAAATGAAAAAATTAAAATTAAAAAATAAAATAAAATAACTAATAAACAGATAAAAAGGAAAATAGATAAGTAAATAAAACAACCAAAAAATTAAAAAAAAGATAAATAAATAAAAAACATACAAAGTACAAACAAAATTATTAATGCTAATAAAAGCCACAAAACTTGAAGGAAATTGCTTGAAAAAATTATGAAAAGAGAAGAATCTTCTATGTAAGGTCATCTACTCATATACTAGTTTACCAAAGTTTCCTATTAAAATTTAAGTTATCTGTAAGCTCTAGTAGGGTTATATGATTCCTCAATCACCCCCTTTCCTAAAACTTTCTTGTGTCTTCCTCTTCTTCTAATGCAGTCCTTATAAATAATCTTCTCGTATTTTATTACTGAACGTATAGATGTCACTTCCTAATATGCTCAAATCACTTAAGCTTTTTCTCCCTTATTATACCATCAATGCTAGTCACCTTTGACTTATCTCTTAAACTATATTATTAACTTTATCTTTTCTTACAAGGTTGCACATCTAACAAAACATTCTCATCTCTTTTACTATTAACTTATAACCATTCACTTGTTTGATAAGCTAATATTTTGTTTATAAAGTATAGTCAGTCTAATTGCTAAACAGTAAACTTTACCTTTTAGTTTGGGTGTTATCTTTTGTTACATCAAACTCTTAAAACGACTCTCTATTTAAGCTATTTTAATTTGATACGGAAGTACTACGTATCTTGATACTGCCTTTTGTGATAGATCTAACGTACTTAAAGTAATATACAATCATACGATCTGAAAAATTACACTCTAAATATTCAATTTTAATCCTGCTCAATATAAATGTTTGTGACTACAATTTTTTTATTAAAAATTGTATTTCATTTTTAATAATGTTGAAATTTTAATTTTTTTTCAAACCTTTAAAAGGTGCAAATGAGTTATGATAGAAAATCTTGGATGATAATTGAAAAACAATAAAGAATTATCATCCTTATATGGCTATATTTGACTTATTAAAATTTTTACTAGTACCACTAAATTAAGAGAATAAATCCCATGGCTTAAAATTGGCATTTTTTGGATTTTGATTCTAATGATTATTGATAAGTATGGGTTCTTATGGGTGGTCTAGTTGGTGTAATGGAAGGGTGTGGGGTCAAAAGATCTTGTGTTCGAATTTTCTTATTTACATTTTTTCGATCGAGCATATCGTATAAGGCTTACCTAGTACAGAGTACCCGGTTGGCGTAATTTGTAGGTTATTGCGTCAATCAAGAAATTTATCCAGTGCGCATCAAAAAGATAACGGCTGCTAGTTTTTCTATTAAAAAACAAAGTAAATATGACATTGAATGGCTTCAGAGCTTCTTTACTTCGAACTCGGTGCTAAAATTTTTGTAAAGTTTCAAATTTCCTAAATTTGGGTTCGATTTAGTTTTAAAAATAAGCCTACTTTTTATTTTAATTTTATTTTAAAATGGAATCATTTTATTCTAAACGACAACATTATATTTAACATATTAGAGTTTAAGGCCATATCAGGCAATAAAGTCCGAGCTCGAGCTCAGTTCAAAGTTGAAAATAAAAAAAAAGAACTCGACCCCAAATCAAATTAAGCTAGGCCCCTATCGTTACTTTAGATTAAGTTGGATCAAGTTGAGCTGGGTCGTAAAGTTTGAACTGGAGGTTAACCTAAAATTTAAAATTAAAAATAATTTGAAATTCGAATAAGTCGGATCCAGCTGGACTTAATATAATTCTGAAAAGAAAATATAAAAGACAACAAGAAACCTCTCATTATATAAAATTTCTACTAAATCACAAGGTCAGAAGCCGTTTCCAACTGATCTTTATGTAAAAAATTAATGAATATTTATATTCTTTATAATTATGGGAACACGATACTAGTAATAACAGTGCAGGTTGTCTAATTATTGTGCTTAATTATGATTAACTTTGTGTAATTTGTAGGTTAAGTCTTCAGAGTGACGTAATTGGACGAGTCTTTGACCCATCTGATGATTACTTATGGACAGAAGGGGACGAGTGAGTTGCTCAGTTGGTGGGCCATCCCTCAGCAAATTTACATGTGAGGTTGGTGAAATGCATTGTCTAGCTTTTTTTTTTATTTTTTATTTTTTATTTTTTCATTTTTAAATGTATTTATATAAAATTTTGAGTAAATTATATAATAAACGAAACAGTTCAAAATTTACAGAAAATATCAATTCAATTAAATATTTATTATTTTAAACTTCATAATTGTCATAAATTTTGCAAATTATAACAATTATTTACAAATTATATATTATCATTTATTTTGATTTTTAATGTTGAACATTTTTTACTTTTCTCATAAAATTGGACAATATTTAATTGCATTTTTTAATTTTTCAAATAACTTATTGGTCAAATTACGTAATTTGATCCGGATAAAAATAATAAAGTGACCCAATAAATGATCTAAATCAATGGGTCAAAGTTCAGATAAAAATAGATCCCGATCATTGTGAACAGGACCTATATCGGGTCTGTGATGAGGAAGCCCAATATGAAAGTTATATATAAAGATTAAGGTTCTTGCAGAAGCTTATATCAATCATAAGCATAAAGATTCTCTGATCTGTTAATCATAAGCATAAAGATTCTCTGATCTGTTAAGAGAGTTTACGTTTTGAGAAAATTGTAAAACGACATTGACCACATTTTGGTGATTAGTTTTTGCGAAGATGGTGGTGAATTCGTGATCATTGCAGCTTTGAAAAGCTCATTTAAAGTTATAAAATTAAAATAAAGTATTTTCTACATTTTTTTATTTATTGCCTTTTTTATGTTCGATTTAGGACACATAATTAAAGTATCATCACGTGTTACGTTTAAATGATAAGAGATGATGATCTTTTGATTCAAGTTTTATTAGAAGAGGTAGAGGAGGAGGAATACTAAATCTCAAGTCCTGATGAATACTAATTTTACATCTAACAAATAAAAAACATTGTTTTTGATAAACTTATTAAATAAAAAAGGTCTTTGAATGAAGTGAACAGAAACATGTGTAGACAAAAGGACCTGTGGCTTTGAGCAAGAAGAGGCTAGGAACTACATTAATAGTAGACTACTGAAAAGAAAGTAAGGATCTGTCTTTATTGGATAAATCTAATACTAGAAAAATAAAGTGACTATTAAGAAGCTAGAGAACCACACACACTTTATTATAAGTCCTTGATTCGTTGCAATTACTCCATCTTACCTTACCGTTTCTTCTTCTTCATCATCATTTCCTCTGCGTGACTAGATTTGATTAAATTTTCTTCCTTGGAGTGCTTTAGAATCTGACAAGCAGGTGAAAAATGGTGGCCAAGAAGCCAAAAGTGGTCATAATTGGAGCAGGAATGGCGGGTCTAACAGCCGCAAACAAGCTCTACACTTGCACTAGCTCAAGAGACATTTTTGAGCTGTGTGTTGTGGAAGGTGGCACAAGGATTGGTGGCAGAATCAACACTTCAGAGTTTGGTGGTGACAGGATTGAGATGGGTGCAACTTGGATCCATGGCATTGGAGGCAGCCCAGTTCACAAGATTGCTCAAGAAATCCATTCACTCCACTCTGAGCAGCCATGGGAGTGCATGGATGGTTTCTTGGAAGAACCATTGACCATGGCTGAAGGTGGGTTACAACCTATTCCTTCTATTGTGGACTCCTTATCCACTCTTTTCAAGAAGCTCATGGACTATGCTCGGGGAGAATTGATTGAAGGTAGTGAAATCGAAACTTTTGATTTCTACAGACTAGCAGCTAAAGCCTACAAGATGAGTATGGCCAATGGTGGAGCTCGTGGTAAGCTTAGTGTTGGTTCTTTCCTTAGGGTAGGCCTAGATGCTTATTGGGATTCTCTGGGAGATCAGAAAGATGTCAAAAGTTGTGGGAATTGGAGCAGAAAGTCGCTTGAAGAAGCCATATTTGGTATTCACGAGACCACTCAGAGGGTTTACACATCTGCTGACGATCTCTCAACTCTAGATTTCCATGCAGAGAGCGAGTACATCATGTGTCCTGATGAAGAAATCACCATTGCTAAAGGCTATTTGAGTGTGATTGAGTCACTAGCTTCTGTTCTACCGGATGGTCTCATCCAACTGGGCCGCAAGGTCACAAAAATAGAGTGGCAATCTGGAGCTCAACAACCGCTTGAAAATGGTCATGCTAATAAACCAGTGAAACTACATTTCTGTGACGGCTCGGTTATGTTAGCTGATCATGTTATAGTCACAGTCTCACTTGGGGTTCTTAAAGCTGAAATTAGCAAAGATTCAGGTATGTTCAGCCCTCCTCTTCCATCTTTCAAGACTCAGGCCATATCAAGACTTGGATTTGGGTTAGTTAACAAGTTGTTTCTGCAAATAAATTCAAGGGGCGAGGAGGGGAAGAAGTTCCCATTTCTGCAAATGGCTTTTCGTAAGCCGGACTCTGAACTGAGAGATAAAAAGATACCATGGTGGATAAGAAAGACAGCTTCTTTATGTCCAATTTATAAGAATTCTAGCGTTCTGCTATCTTGGTTTGCTGGGGAAGAAGCTCTTGAGCTAGAGTCCCTTAGTGACGAAGAGATTATCAATGGGGTTTCAGCAACAGTATCAAGTTTCTTACCGCATTTTCAAAATCAAGTTTATTATAAAACCTGGAATGCTGATTCTGATGGAAGAACAGACAAAAGTGAAATCCTTTTCACGAAGGTTTTGAGGAGCAAATGGGGTACTAACCCTTTGTTCCTGGGATCTTACAGTTATGTAGCAGTTGGATCAAGTGGAGAGGATATGGATTCATTGGCAGAGCCATTACCGATGATTGATAATTGTGAAACTGCTGGTTCACCAACACTCCAAGTTCTATTTGCAGGGGAGGCCACACATAGAACTCATTACTCCACCACTCATGGTGCTTATTTTAGTGGTCTTAGGGAAGCCACTAGGCTTCTTCAACATTATAATTGTGTTGGAGTTTAGATACTTACTGCTCTCTACTATTATTTTTCAGGATTATATTTTCATGATATGTTTTCTAAGTATTTCCATCTTTCTTTCTTTTAGTTCATGCTAGTGAGCATAGAAGAAAGAAAAGAAGAGAAAACTAGAGTGGGATTGGGACAATTTTTAGATGTATTGCCTGGTTTAAGAAGCTTCTTCCAATTCCTCAATTTGATTTCATCATGTTTTGTGAGTTTGGTCTACTGTTTCAGCTTACTGATCTCCAATGCACAAAATAGCAAACACTAACTAGGATTATGTTGAGAATGACGATTACAAGGGCAAGAAAACTTTCAATGCACAATGGACAGGATCCGAGGAACCCGGCTCTTTCTAGCTGGAATTTCTTGATCAGTTCTTTTTTTGTTCTTTAGCTTTAGCTTGTCTCTGTGCTCAAAACCCAAACCAACCTTTGTAGCTCAGACACAATTTGTCAGTTACAATGGAAATCCAGTAGACAAATTGGGACAATGGATGAACTGGCCTAGAAGTCATATTATTCACATCAAACTATAGATAGAAACCAAACTTCTGTGTCCATATGGTACTTGTTTCTGTATCAGATTGCAGCTACAATGGGCCAATGGAAATCAATCAGATTGCTTTCCAGGATGTCCTTAACAATGAGACATAAGTAGAGATGCTTACAATCATCTGGTTTGCTTTGAACATTAGTGCCAAAGCTGAGGGGGACCCAATAAGAATGATGGGTCAAATTCCATGCATACGTAATGTGCCAAAATACAGTAAGACAGTTAACTAATTAGCTCTTCATCTGCAATAAACTTGGCCTACCCACTTGGTGCCATCAGATCTCTCTGCAGATACCAAATCCTTGAGTCTGTACGCTAGAGACAGAAAATGACTGTTCATAAACAACACATTATAGGCTAAATACCCCAGATATGTCTGTCTGGTTGTGCCGATAAATCTCAATCGCATTGCAAAAAGATGCAGCAATCGTGGACAACTATCAAAGTTGACCATCAAGAATGGTCCACAAGCTATTGATAATTGAATCCTTCGTTGTATCCTCTTTAGTGTTCCATAATACCAAATGAGATCAAACTTGAATCACAAGGTTTCCTGTGACAACAAAAAAGCCTCTGAACTTGGTGTTATCGGTGGATTAACACTATGTAGTGAAAGCGATCTAGAAGGGGGGTTGAATAGATCGTTTAAACTTTTTCGCAGAGTTCTACACAAAACACGGAATTAAT
>JANZXR010000008.1:2570019-2589548 GCA_027575705.1 Erythroxylum echinodendron | reverse complement strand
TCTTAACCAATTCTTTATATTTTATAATTATCAAAACATAAAGGAATTTTTATTTGTCAACCACCATTGGTCCAACATGTAGTGTTTGTCTGAGACCATTGTATGGTCAAATCAATGGAGCTAATGTCTAAAGACTCCATTATTGGGATATTTGCCAAGCTCTTCCCTCAGAGGAAAAAAGAAGAAAACATGCAATGACCCACCTGCTGTCTCTTTCCACCTCATGTGGGCTTCAATCAGCCTTTGATGATTGTTCATATCATACACCAATCTGTCACCTTGTTGTCTCTTTCATCAAAGAATTAAATGAGAATCTACATCCCTCATCCCACCTTAACCTAACCACTGCAGATAAATCCAAAAATATTAGTGATCATTTACAGGGATCCTTGTTTTACCTATAATCATCATTATCAAAGGTCAATAGTTGTCACCAACAAAAAACGAAACCCAAGTGTAGCCTCAAACTAACAATTTATCCTTCTAGCCAACAGCTTCCCAGCTTCAGAATAGCTGTGAGACATTAACCAATCATCAGTCTCATAATACTCAGCTTCTTTGATTTGGTGGATTTCCTTTTGGAGGGTGCTAGTGCAAGATCTTACATCCGATTTCTTGTTGCTGCAAAGCAGTTTTCGTATGTTTCTTTTATGCTCTCAAATTCCATGGAATCTTTCTCACCTAAAGTCATATAATCATTCACCCATATCTTTAAAGTAGCTAAAGTTGATAGGGATTCCAAGCATTTGATTGACTCTGGTGGAGGGTTAATTTGGTTCATTTCAGCAAAAGGCATACACTTACACCGAGCAAAGTTATATCAAAACCCTTTTAAAGTTCATCATCAGGGATAAATCCTCAGTAGAGCCTGAAACAAACATTGACCGAAGAACGACTTCTAGAGAACAGTAATCTGCTGAAACTATTATGCGAAGGTAAAAAGATGGTTTTCACCAATATTCAGAAGCTAAATTTCATCAAAGGAACTTGTCACATGTTGTACTATGAGAACATACTTTCAGTTATATTCAGTTGGATTTGCAATCATCTTTTTTTGTCAACTAAGGTTTGATATTGATATCACCATATCAGATTCCACTTGGTGACAGCATTCCTCTTTTCTCCATGTCCCAAAATCTTTAACAAACCAATGAGGGATCAATACTTGGGTCTTGTGCAAATCTTAGATTAAAAGTCTAATGATGCATTAGTAGGTGCGTATGCTTTATTCCTTTCTTTCCTTTTCTAAATGGGAACAACTTTACTATCCCTTGAGAACCAATGAAGTCTAAAGGGAAGATATCAACTGATTTAAGTAACTTATCATCTTGGTATCTAAACATTTTCTTTGCTTTTTTGAGCCCCTTTAAGTCTATGATCAAACAGCTTCTCTTTCAATTCTTATTTGAAGGAATCTAGGGCCTATTCCTCTGGTACTAGAGTGTTTGAACTCCTTACCACAGCTCTCAGCAAAAAATTTACAAGTGATCATGATAATTGTTTTTACCTGCAAATGAACTTCTGTAACTTTAACGGCGCAGAGGATGTCCTTCATTAGACAAATGTAAAGAAGTTTACAAATCACAACTCAGAAGGAAATAACAAGGCATTAGTTTAAAGATTGTCGATTCAGTTGATTCAGCAGGTTCCAAAATTTCTAAACCTTTCGACTCATTGTTGCTGACAGAAGGTGTTGACTACACAATTCAAGAGAATGGAATATATTTTTTTATCTGTCTACTTTGGATATACGGTCCTAGAAAGAAGCAGAGGCAATTGAATCTTCAGAAACACTTACTGCACATGATAGCAACGAGGAAACCTTAGCTTCAACAGTCACATAGAACTGGACTCCTCGGTCAAGTCCAGTTTTGCCACTTCTGAATTGCAAAACAGTCGACAAAAAGCCCTCTCTGAAAAGGATCTGTTCCGCTTGTCTTTTGTTAAGATTGTCCAGTGGTCCGGTCCATTCTTCCAGGCCTCTCCGAATCCTCGTCCCATGGTGTAGAGAACATAATATACATTAAAAGCCTGTCCCTTGTGCCAGAATGTAAAAGAGGGTAAGTAATGAAACAAGAGGAGTATCAAAAGTTGCAATAGACTAAAGCAAGAGTCTAAAAACACAATGCAATGCCCTTACACTCTACTGATTTCTCTTTACAATATCCAATTTCCAATTTTTCAACAGTAAGACCAGAAATGTTCTTCCTGTCCTTTTTACTAATCTTTTGTTTGTTCTACGTCCATTTTCTTTTAAAGTTACAGCTTTCACTTCGCTGCAATTGTGAGAACCTCCATTCATTTGACGGTCACGTCCCTGAGTCACCACTGCCACCAATCCGCCCAACAAAACCTTTTTCTTTAGGCCTGTATGGTTCGACGTAATTAATAGGGTGAAATATAATAGAACGGAATAGTTTATAATATAATGAAATATACTATAATAAAAAGTTGTTTAAAAGGGATGGAATGATTCGTAATTTAACATAGTAAAATATTGTTCGGAAGATGGATGGAATGTAATGTAATGTATAATAAATGAATATTATACCCTTGATATTAAAATAATTGTTACAGAAGAATTAATGTTATAATTTTAAAACAAAAATTATGTTTAATTAAAAAACTATAGTTCAAGTCACAAATGTGACAAATTTTTTTTTGTATTTTGTATTTTGTATTTTATTATTAATTATATAAAATATTATTATTAATTATTTAATAGATTTTATTTTAATAAATTTTATTTTTTTATTATTTGTGATTTATATTTAAAAATAATTTATTTATATTTTTATTTATACAGAAATATATAAAAATTAAAGAATAATTTTTAAATATATTTTCTATTTTTATTAATAAAAATTTTATTAAGTTGTTTATTTTTTATTAATTATATACAATTTATTATTAATAATATAAATTATTATTATTATTATTAAAATAAAAAATAATATAAAAATATTATTAATTATATACAATTTAGTAATCTACTATTAATAATATAAAAATATGATTATTTAGGTAAGAAAAATAATATAAAAATATTATTTATTATATACAATTTTTATAGATCGTAATAAACAAGGTTTTTAAAACCGGACAGGACCGGACGGTCCGACCGGAAAAAGTTTGAACTGACTAGTAATCTGGTTCGGTTTCACTTAATAACTTCTATATATTAAAACCGGCCAGTTTATTAACGAACCGGTCCGTTTTTATCAAACCGGTCCAACCGATTATGTACAAAATGCTGCTTTATTGTTCATTTCATCAAACTTCTCCTCCTCTCTACCGCCTTCTCTTCTATCTCTTCTTCCCTGTCTCTAACCGCCTCCATGGAAGAAGAAATTAAGCTTCTCTCACACACACACATATGAGGAAACACGAAGATGAAGCTATGAAGTTTATCGACAACAACGACTGTGTTTCCAAGTCCACATGACACTTCAGAAGATGATACATTTCTAGAGAATCTATCCGGGATGCCCATGGGGCTTAGTTCCAGAGACCTTCAAATTGCTATTAATAACTTCTCAATAAAGCTTGGCCAAGGAGGGTTTGTTCAGTTTATCAAGGGGTTCTTCCAGATGGTACACGACTTGCTGTTAAGAAGTAAAGTTTTGCAAAGCATACTTGTTTGTGAACAGTGAAGCTTTTTTTGATCGTAGACTTGAGGTTATTATCAATGACGGCAGGTCAGTCATCTTTCCCTTTTGTCTTCTACCTCATTTTGTTACTAAAGCTAATACCCATAATTAGCTTTAGTCATCAGTATAGGCCAGGTGACCTGTATAGGCAACTTTCTTGATAGAAATACATCCATGATACTAATTGACATATTCTGTCTGTTCTGCTTTCTTTTGTTCTTTTGCTTCCGCAAATGTTATAGATTTTGTAGTTACATTCTGGATTGGTGGACTAGATTGGGTATTCATTTGTTTTATTTTTCTTTTACCAAGTTCCAGTAAAAATTTGGGTAGTCAGTTGTGAGTTGTGCCAGATTTACTATTAATCTTCCTACAGTGAGACTATATAGTTCATGCTTTCTTTTCCTTTTCAGACTCTTGACATGGCTTATGTGTTACTCAAACTATTTAGGTGCACCGAGCAGTAACAAGGGGCGGTATGGAGGTTGCAATGAAAATTCAATACCCTGGTGTTGGAGACAACATTGAGAGTGACATTGAAAATGTGAAACTTTTTTTGGATTACACAAATCTTATCCTAAAAGGGCTTTATCTTGACAAATCTATGAAGGTTCGTGTGTTCATGTGTTTGTATCCGTAGATTATTTCGAATTGTTAAAGCTAAAGGTTAATGTGGCATTTTCCCTTTAATGTCTGAGAACCCAAAGCCTCTGCTTGCTATGGTTATTTGATCTGCTTCAAGTTAACGTTCATAGAAAGAAGTTGTGCCTTTATACTACGTGACATTTTGCTTTAAAAGTTTAGATTTGTAGTCTTTAGCCCTTTTCTCATTTTGATGTTCCATAATGTTAATGTTACATATGAAAGCTTTTAAAGGTCGCAAATGAAGAACTATCTCTTGAATGTGATTGACTTGGAGGTAACCAACCAGAAAAGATTTCGTAATCTGCTCTCAGATGCTAAGGGGTTTTATGTTTCATTAATGTTGGATGAGCTTTCAAGCAAAAGAGTCCTAGCTACACAACTTGTTTCTAATATGTCTGGTAGTTAATTGTTACAATTTGCCCGAGGAATTTTGCTTCTGTATCTGAAATCTTGGAATGGAAAGTGGTTTTTATAATATCTCAAACAAGTATCTTATATGTGCTAAGCAACTCAAATAGAATTAAGGACTTATGAATTCTGGTAATTGGTGCAGGTCATATTTCTTATTTATCTAGTCTATTAGATAAGAATGACCGATCTGTCCATACAGCTGCTGGTGAATCGTTGGCTCTAATTTTTGAGATGAGAAGTCTAGAGAAATTTGCTGGTGGAGCTAACTATTCTACCGACTCATCAGTGCAGGAAGGAAACAAAGGCTTTTCTCATGTAGTAGGATTGCGATCAAAAATCCTAAACCAAGTTAGAAACCTTTCTGTAGAGGCTGGTGGAAAGGGATTGACCAAAAAAAGATCTTAATAGTCAGCATAACTTATTCAAGGACATCTTGGAGTTTCTCGAGGTAGTAATTGGTTTCCTTCTTACCAAAAAACATATTATGATATCTGTACTGCCTCTATAATGACATTGCCTTCTTTATTCTTAGGATGGTTATTACCCTGAAAATTCTATGAACTTTGGTGGGGATACTTTGCCGACGTCAACATGGTACAAATTCATACCGGTAATTCTTTGTCCAACTTTTTCTTTAAATTGGTTACAATTGTTCATGTTGTCTTGGTTTATTTAGAATTCAAGGCACTCGTATTTGAAGTCTTTTAACAGTTGAACTTTTTCAAGCACTACCTTGGAGATGGATTTGTGAAGCACATAAATCATATAATCGTATTTTTCTTCTTGCAGTGCCTTTCCTTCTGTATTCATCTTGAAGATGGAGAAAATATGCAAAGAGGACAGTGATTGTCAGTGCGGTCTGAAATTTTCAAAACTAAACTGTCTCCATGAAAAGGGTTAAGAGAGGAAGAAAAGGGTTGAGAGAGGAATTACAAAAGGAATTTGAAGGGTTAGCTTACAATTAAAGAGTTATAAGTTTCAAGACTTAGCTATAGAAAATGTACATGTATTCATCTACTTGCGATAGCAATTAGTATCAGCACCCGAAAATGAATGACATGCAAATTTTAACATTATTCTTTTCTTCTTTCTAATTATTTTGTGTTGCTCTTACTATTAGCTTCCTGTGATTATTAGTCTCAATTGATTTTGCCACTCACAAGGTGAAGTATGTAAATAATGTGCTTTCTTCGAAATGGAAATGTACTGTAGAATGAATCTATTTTAGCTAATTTGTGCTATTATATACATATAAATATGTGTAATATGATGTTTATTAACAAAAGTATTAATTTATTATAATAATATACAGATACATATTTTAGATTAATTTGTAAAATTTATTATAATAATATGCATGTGAGTGATCTTAAAAGGTATGCACAAAGTAAATTATAAACTTATTTTTTACTAAAAAATCTTGAAGTTTTGACATAAAAAACTATCTAAAGTGAAAAATATCAATAAAGAAAAGAGCTAAAAATTTACTTAAATTATCTAAAATAACATTTATGTGTCTAAGAAATACAATTTTGATTTTTATTGTTATTTTAAGTTTTATATTAGATTCATATTTATTTATATTAGTTCGTTATATAATAATAGATATTGGTATATTTTTATTTCAATAAAATGTTTTATTTTTACTTAATTTTATAAGTTTTATTTCTTATTTATTATATATCGATTTTATAGCAATTCACTATCGATTGAACTTTTAAACCTTAAAGCTTTCCTTCGACTGGTTTGATGTCTGGTCTAGTTTTAAAAACATTGGTAATAAATAATATGAAAAAAAGAATATTAAAGTTAAAAGAAATAATTAATATTAAGAAAAATTATTGAAAATGTACTAAACAAGAATTATTTATTAATTTATGGTCCATTCTAAATTTTTCAAATGGTAAATTTTTTATTTTAATTGTTTAGAAAAGAATAAAAAGTTATATTAACGATAAATCAAACGCTAAAAGTGAGTACGTTCTATTACCATCCTCTTAACCAAACAAGTTGAGGGGAAAAAAAAATATTACAAGTCGTCAAACAAACAGTCTTCTTGCGAAAACTTCATCACACAGTCATCGTCCCACTGGGCAGTCAAATTCCTCGCCGTCGTTGACAAAGCACGCTCCCTCCCCGCCATCTTTCTTCTCCTCACGCGCTACCCACGAAACACCTCTCACTACCATCCCGATCCCTACCATGTCCACGCTGGCCATGACCGACGAGTCGGAGCCCGAGAACGAAGACCCGCAGCTCTCCTCATTGCCGTTGATAGTTATGTATGACGAAGACGACTGAAATGTCAAGGACAAGTAGGAGTAGGGGTTGTCTATGAACGTTACTCTGGTGGTGGATGCCATTTCTGATGAGCTGGCGTCTAGAAACTTCATGATCTCGGCCAACGTATGGTCGTCTACCGACAACCAGGCCACAATGTCCTCACCCACCTCGTCGATATCGTCCTTCGTCCGTGGACTCTTCACAGCCGTCTGGTTAACACCACCAACGTCTAGAGCTTTCCTCTTCCTCATCTCACTCTGCTCCACCTCCATTGTAGTTGTAGCAGTAGTAACTACTGATTATAATACTAGTTAAAACTGACAAGAGGAAGAGGGAAGCTTCGCGAGATGACCAAGACAGGACAGGACAGGACAGGAAGGATCCCGAATTTCAATCTGGAATGGAATTTGTACTTGCACTCCGTGGTTGCGTGTGGGTCCTACTCACACATATTGTGATACATTGTTTATGCCACGTGGATGTAAGAGAGAGAAGGAACCACACAAAATTTTCGGGAAATGTGTGTATATATATATATATATATATATATGGTTATACATGAAGCAGTGACAAAAGAGGAGGGTTGTGGTGGGCGTATGAGTGTTGACTGAGTTAGTCATTCCTTTCCCAAAAAAAAAAAAAAAAAGACTGTGTTAGACGAATTGAAATCTTCTTTACCCTATATCTTGCACTTATTCTGTTACATACGATCTCAATTATATAAATATATAGAACCTACATAGGTTCTACATAAATCTCACACTTTTGTAAGGTTGAGATCGCGTGAAATAAAGTTGGTACATGATAGTGGGTACAAAGAATCTGGTCCCGTGTTAGTCAGGTTTCTGTTACTGTTATGTGACTATCCTTTAAGAGTAGGTACGATCCGGTTCGGCCAATTTTGAACTGTTTTTTAGGCCAAATCGAGTAATCGGTTTTGTGACACAATAATACTAAAACTGAACCGGATATCAAATGAAACCGAATTTTCAATGTGCTTTGTACTTCGGTTAGGTTCGGTTACTTCAATCGATTATAAAATCAAGACAAACTCTAACAAGTCACAAAATCACAACTCAGAACTCAAAAGTCATAATTCTATGTCTTCACACCAGCTCCTTTCACTAGGATGATAAAAAAAAACATAGAAAAGTAGAAGAAGACGAAGACGAAGAAGAAGAAGAATGCAAAGAAGAAGGTCAGATAAGAGTTAAGGATTTAGGATATTGATTGAAGGGACTTTTAAATCGAGATCACATAGAACCACAAAGAAGAGAATTTGAGATGAGAAGGTGGGACTCAAAGAAGAGAGTTCGAAATGAGAGGGTGACTTAAAGAAAAGCCTAGAGAGTTTGAAAAGAGAGCGAGAAAGAAATATTTCCTCATATACTTAGAGCTAGATGTATAAAAAAACTAATTTCGTTTTGTTATTACTTAATCGGTTTGGTGAAAAAATTTATCTATATTACACCTGAACTGATATAGTCAATTTTTTCATTATTAAAAACCGAACTAACCATCGGACCACTCCATACCAACCTATTTTGCTCGGTTTCTTCAATTTTATAGGTCATTTCGGTTTTTTTTTAAGATTTTTGCCCACTCCTACTATCCTTATAGAATTAAGAACAGAATAGATTTGTTTACAACTCATTTTACTACGTACATGTTTTTTTTATGAGTTTATTAAAAACATCCTCTACCTGGACTTCCCCAAATTCTGCCTATCAACAAAACTTTAATTAAATCGTTGTTACTCAGCAAAAATTTCATTGCACAGTTGTCGTTGGAACATTATGCAAAAGAAGGGCAAACAAGAACAAAGATGTTTTTAAGACTTGAGATCAGCTGAAATTGGGAAGGCGGAGATAGTCACAGAGTCCGCCGGAACACAAGTGTTGAGTCTCGTCAAAACTAAAGTGCTGTTTTAACAATCTGAAACAAAAGGGTGTCTTTTAAGTTCTCTTTAAAGGAAAAGCACCACACAGTTAAATCACATAATGAAGTTACTGTTAGAGCTTTTTGCATAGTTCCTTTAGGTTCTCTGTCCCTCTCTCAACTCAAGGCTTTGATCCACATTCAACAACATGGGACTTGAACTTCTCCAGCTCGCTCAGTACCTCATCCTCTGGCCTATAGAGCAAATCACTCATCCGCCATATCTGCATTTACCAATAAAACCTTTTCATTTGATATCATCTCCATCATCAATTGGTTTTACCAGAATTAAATATCTATCTATTTGAGGAGGGCTGGATATAATCGATTTTGAGTAGGAAGGAAAAACAACGGACCTGCAATGTGCCGCCTCCACCTGTTGTATCACAATCATCAGACACGCTGACGACCGTCCAAGGATCATATGTGTTCCAATGAAAATCAACAACTTTGTCCCTGAACAAAAGTGAAACAAGTTTGCATTTTCATGAGAGATACCTATGAGTGTCAGATCAAATCAGGTACGCACCTGTGCCCAGCATGCTGGAAAAACAATCCCAGAGGAGTACTTGGGCCTCTAGCCCCACGCTCAGTCTTTTTACCAACCTGCAGGAGGTAGTAACCAGAATCACATCTAAACCAGACAAACAAAACATTTAAACTAGACTTTTCAAATGAGAGACAATGCTGCAGTCTGCAGTTGTTCAACGTGTCAAATAGGCCACAGTTTTATCAGCTTATGGTCACTTGCTTTTTCATAGACTAAAAAAAAGATCATCTATATTTCACAAACGTGAAGCAAAGAAAGGTATAAATCTTAAGGGAAAAGTCACTGGGGCCTGTCAGCAATTTTGCCAATTACTCAATGTGAAATACGAATGCTAGATACCATTATAGACCTAAAAATGGGTGCAAATATATATGGTCCTAACATATTCAGTATCTATTACCTAATTATGCATATCCATCATTTTTCACACACGAATAGGAAAACACAGATTCACCCACAACAAAAGGGAAATCTTCTTAGAGTTTGCTACTATAGACATCTTCGTCATCTCATCAGTCAAGGAAGCGTCTACAACGTGGCAAATTTAGAAGTACGTGCTATGAAGATAATGACATCCATACCTTCTCATAATCCCAAATGTTTAAGAGGCCGTCCTCTGCAGAACTTCCAAACACTGATGACTTGTCTGGACACCACTGGACAGAGGGACAATTCATATAAAGGACTTCCCAGTAACACTTTTCAGGCTACAGGTGCATGTGAAAAGAATTAAAGGAAAATAAAAATAAAGGCATGTAGAGTACCTGTACACAAAGTACTGCAGCTTTGTGGCCCTCGAATTTGTGGACAGGTGACCCAGCTCCATTAGAAGTAAAATTGCGTCGGTCAAACATGCGAACAGAATTATCTGCAGACCTGGAGATAAAAACCAAAAACAACCTTGGTAAGTGTAAGACATATCAATGCATGAAAAAAACTGCCAAATCCAAAGGAGAATAAATTAAACACACACCCAGTTAAAATAAGATTATCATCATGAGGATTCCAATCAACACAGTGAAGATCAGCATCATGAGCCTTTTCAACCTGTCAACATAAAACAGAAAATGTGTTGGTAACATGAAATTCTACCAAAAAGCTTCACAAAAACAATTTATAGGGAATTATGTAATGAGTAATGCATGCAAAATATGCAACACTTCCTCTATCTAATGTTACTGAACAAGGGTGAAAGAAAAGACAAACAGATATTTTCAAAGGAAGAAAATAATCTGTTCAACAAGAATTAAGACAAAAATCTCTAGTTCTGGACACCAGCAGATCAGAATCAAGGAAATCTCTTGATAGGTAAAAATTATGTAGCTGAGGACCAAAGGAAAGAAGAAGTCCCGATGCATCAACATCACGTGTCGGTTCCCTTGAAGGGGTAGAATAAAATCCCTAACAACTTGATGAAATTTGTATACTGCAGGTATCAATCAAGGAAGTCTGACATAACTTGCAGACTCATAAATTCAAGGAATGGCTTTTGTTTTGGAGAGAATGTATGAAGTTTCAATATAGGGCAAACTTTTAATTTGGAATCTTAACAAGAAACTAAAGAAACAGAAGAAAAGAACATAACCTTGATAACTGGGCTGGTGCCTACTCGAGCATCCCATAATATAAGGCATGAATCATCTCCTACGCTACAAAACTCCTGTGCACTTCACCAGGAATGCATGTTTTGTCAGATGAAATAAAACAAGTCTAGGAAGCAAGACAAAGACTTTTTTTTTTAATTTCCAACACATTCATTATGTTTAAGACATAGATAGGGTAAAGCTAATAATACCACCCAATGTTAATATCAACAATATAGGTCTCAAGAAAACATCTTCCAAGAAGAAACCATCATCAGGAAGGTATGTAAATATATTTCCTGTGAAAATAACAGCCTACTCTTTTAAAATTAGAAAAAGAAGTCAATTGCATTCCAGAAACACCACAGCCTGCCATCCGAAAGCTCACTTATTTAGACAAACCTTAAGACTTGCATTCTGAAAACACAGTGGTAAGCAAACACCATGTTAATCCATACACCATATCTAGGTCAGTGAAGATACCTAGATGGACAGAAAGTCACATCTTCAACCGTATCCTCATGCCCATGGTAAACACTTCGTGGTCCAATAGAAGGGCCATCAGCATTTTTATCATTACCATCCCCAGTCTTTTTAATTATAGATCCACTTGAACCCTTGGCTCCTGATGTGTCAGTAGCAGATGATGTGATGTGGTCCTGGATACTCCACAAAACTACAGACTTGTCTTTCCCTGCAATGAAAACCTTGCAACTGAGAGTAAAGTCTTAATGAAGAAAAACAAATTCCAAGAAGATTCCGACAAAGACACTACAATAGAAAATTATTGAATCTACAATAATTGAAGACAGAAAGGATTAAGAAATCACAACATATGGTAACAGATAGAAAACAACAAACAGTCCAACCTCCAGAAAGCACAAAGGGTTCAGTCCGGCACATTGCAAGAGCAAATTCTGCATAATCCTGATGTCCAGTCAAAATCTGCAGTTGTTTCAGAAAAAGCCTTAAAGTAACAGTTAATTTGTAATGGAGTGCTAGACGGCAAACTTATCAAAAGGTCAGAGAAAGCACATCTAATCAAATATCCTAAGTTCTCAATTCATGCAAGAAGTCACTTTATGGAAATAACTGATCAGAATCATGAAACCCCATCAGATTACATTGTATTTCCTTCTGCATTAAAAAAATGTAACAAAAGAATCTATCCAGTGGTAATAGGGAAATTCCAAAACTGTTGTCAAAAGTATCAACAAGGTATGGACAGAATCCAAATGAAGAACAACATAAGTGCCACAATTATGATGCAAATGTATACCAAATCTGGGCGAGAATTTACAGCTCCAAGTACAGCATGGCGGTTAGGCTGTGCTTCAACGTCCCATATGAGAACCTGAAGTTAATTTGCAATGCAAACAGAAATAAGATTCTTAATAAAACAAAACAATCCTAACCCCTATATAAACAATCATAAAAAAGAAACTCACATCAGGGCTGTCAGTATGAGTGGCCACTATACTGCTGTTTTGAGGGAGTTCCCTTATTCTGTTTACCTGAAAAAAGATGTTGAATAAATTTTTGGAATGCCCATATAAAAGAAAATAATATACAAGTGTGGCGAAGGAAGACACATAAGAAGCAGGTAAGCAGTCAGCAGGGCAGGCCTTTAACATACATTGAAGAATCATTGTACCTATTAATAGGTATATCTAAGGATTTCACCGGTTAAAACGTAAAATGACTATAATGATGCAGGAAACAGAAACATGTTTGTACATATTTTGTTCAAGATATTCTCACCTCTCCAGGATGTATGATAGTTTTGTGCTTTCGTACAAATGGAGAACGTGCTTCTTCATTGAACTGGAATATATAAGAATTAGCAATATGAGACAATTCTGTATCAAATAGAGGACCACAACTAAGGAGCAAAAGAATGAAATGATTTTGGTAACAGGTAATCACCTGAGATATGTGCTCTGCAGCAGCAACTCTAGGCTTCACAACTTCACAATTAGCAATCACCAGAGTGTTAGGAACACTACCATCAGTCTAGCCACAGCAAGTAAGACAAATATATCAGTAAATTGTATCAGGAAAACCATTGTCTACAAGTGCAATTCATAAAATTATAACTGAAGAAGAAGAAAACACGATTGCCAAGACAAAAATCACATAGCTAACATCCATGAGAAACAATATTCATACTTCCATATAAGAAACGTGAAGACCCGAAGTTCATAATTCAGAGTGAAGATTCCTTAAGAGATTTCCCACACGTGTAGGAACACTTAACAAGAAAAAAAAATATAATTGCAATAGGGAAATGCATTATTGCCGAGAACCTCAAACTTGCTCAAGTAGTAACTTGGTAACAAATTTTCAATGTGCCAAAATGAGACATAATAAATGTGCTAAGAAGAAACTGAATACTTCGCTAAGAACTAAGAACCAGTGTTCATCAAAAGCCACACATAATAGATGCACACCTACCAACTTAAAAAGACGTTTGCAATTCAAGCATAACACTCAAATGGCAAGCATACCTGCTCGGAGAGGTAGAGGCGCTGCCTATTCTTGTTAGTAGACTGCTCCAGCTGCGGCCCCCACCTATTGACAACAAAATCGAGTAATCGGCAAGCTATAGAGAAAACATGACTAAACAAATGTTCTAAGAAGCTTGAACCAAAAAGAACAAACCTTTATTCACTTTAAACCAAAAAAAGTACGTACCCACCCAAACCACTCCCTAAAAACCCCACCCTCACACCGAGAAAAGATATCACCCTTGGACAAATCAAACAGATAGATCCCAAGTTGACATAACCACGCCCACACCACCACAATTTAAACTGGAAATGGAGGCCAACCAAAGATTACCCAGATAACAAAACATAAATAAAAACCCAAAAACCCCTAGAAATGAGAACCCATACCTGCAAGAGAGAGAAGGCCAAACAAGATTATGATTGGCGAGCCAGTCATAGAGAACAGGAACAAGAGCTTTCCACTGAGAGTACTTGTCGTCGACGGAATGTTGCTGTGACCTCTTTCCCTCCTTCATCTTGCCAGCACTCTGTTGTTGCTGTTGTTCCTTTTCGTCCTTGGGCTTAGGTTTGCGACCTCTCTTCTTCGGAACGTGACCCTCCATTGTCGAAACTTGTAGTGTAGAGAGCGTAGGAGAAGAACAAATATAAAGACTATTACCCTAAAGGCCCGGTTTGACTATGAATGGAGTGTAAAAGTGAGACATAAAACTGTGATCATCAATGGTGAGTGACGAAGAGGCCAATCGCGGTGAAAATAACGAGGGTATGGCTGTGGTCTTTTGGTAATTTAATCCTCCTCTGATGTCTTTTATATTTATTTAACACAATTAAATTTTCATAATAAACAACATGTATATGTATATATACACAGTTTCAATGGATAATCAATGTCTAAATTGCTTCACGTTCTTAATCCCTCCTATTTTAAGATAATTAGTAACTTTTGAAGTTTCTTAATCATTTTGTAGATTGAAGCGTACGAGGGTCTTTACTTTCACTTTTATTTTTTGTTATTGTAATTTTTAATTTTACTTTTTTAATTTTTAAATAAAACCAAACCTCTGTTTAGTTATTAATATTAGCGTAGTTATATTTTTATTATTGATAATAATTATATATTATATAAAACTTAAAGATAAATTATTTTTAATTAGTATTAAATAATTAAATAATATATATTTAGTTAAATATTAAACCAAATTATGAATAATACACTTTTTATAGTTTTTATAAATTTTGAAAATAGGAAAATATTAAAACTAAAAATTCAAATAAACGCATTTTTTTCGAAATTTAAAAACAAAAATAATAAACCAAAATCAGAAACAGTCCCTTTTACCATATATAACATTAGTAATAAATTTTCTGAAATCTAATTATAATAAATCATTTTGGAGAAAATATATTTTTCATCTAAGTTAATTTCTAATTATATAAAATTAATGATATTAAAGTCACCTTACAAGTATTAACAAATATAAATTTAAGATTTGTTAAAATTTTAATTTTATATAATTAGAAAAATTTTTGATCAAATTTAAACTAAAATTAAATGAATTTATTAAATGATCAAATTTTTAATTAGATTAATTAAAACTCCAACCCCAATTTTTTTTCCAACTCCTTTTAAGTTTTAAATTGATTATTGAGCCAAAAAATTATTTAAAAACTAAATCTTTTCAAAATTTTCTTAAAACTTTTTAAAGACTTGAATTGGACTCCATTTTTTTAATTTCAACTTTTTTAAAAACCTTCGTTCCTAAGCCTTAAACTCATCAAAAAGCCAAATTTTCTAATTAACTGGATTTTTTTTCAGACTTAATTTTGATCTCAATACTATAACTCGTGTCCTTTAAACCGTTCCCGTCAGGAGCGACAAAGATAAAGACAAAGAAACTGTGACGAAGGAGAGTGCTGTGTTTTGTATTCTCAAGCCTAGAGCCTCTGGCCTTATCAGGCTTCGTGCCGGGCCTAAATCCAAAAGCAGAATCTACTTTAGCCTAGCCCGCCCAATCGATTGCCATACATACTCCGGATAACATCTAAACATGTTTCACCATGAAGGATGCAATCCTCCCAACATCTTAAACTTGCGAAGTTCTCACAAAATCATCCCCATTCTTACTAAAGGTGAGGAAAAGGGGCAACTGGGAATCTTAATTCTATCGCCTAAAATATGAAATACTTAACAATTGAGAGGAGGTACTTGTGACGCTAAAAGGATTATCAGAGGTAATCATTACAGTCACCAACTCAGATCCATTTAACTAAACAACGAAGAACATAACACAATTGAAAGGAAAATATTCCTTTTTAGCAAAATTTTAGCTGGTCTAATATCAAGATCTTAAACATAGACACCGGAAGCAAGCAGCAAAAACAAAGAGCCAAAACCCTGCACAAAGTGTATAGATTAGCAAATGAATCAGAACAACAAATCAAATACACAAACATACAAGAAAATATACCAGAAAGAACGATGCCAAGGCTCCAGTCGTAAGCTCTTTGGCGAGGCTTATAGTTCTCCGGGAAGAAGTTGCCTCGTAGCTGCAAAACATGACAACGGAATTATTTGCATGGTGCATTATATGCAGGAAAACAAAATGACGTCAAATTACTGCACATAAGTATCTTGTTTTGCTGTCGAGTGCTTAATAATAAATAAGTATTAATATTACTATTAATTTTACTCAATCGACACAAAACTTCAAGTTCAGACATTTCTTTCATTTTCACACCAGAATCAACCTTCAGCATTCCATACCGACTCGTGGTTGGAAAACATCAAAGAACTAAAAGATCTTAATGATTCAAACAACTACTTCAATGACAAGAGTAACTTCACCACATTTAAATCGCTCTAAAAACTTCATCGAATTATATTAAGGGAAATTTTTTTAAAAAACTTACGTAACTCCATATAAATATCAAGATAAAACCTCAAATCAGTACATTTATTTAATGAAGTATTTCTATTGAGTTTTGCACATCAGGAAATCATTAAAAGAGATAAAGGATTTTAAGCACACATAAAACTAGAAGGTAACTACTCCATCACATCCTATGAAACCTTGGAAACACTATCCACAATTAACAGAGGATAGACAGACAAAGAAAAGGAGCTTTTTATAAATATAAAGGTCACTATGTACCTCAATTATTTTACTCAAGCACACGCAAACTCCTACATGGAAAAGGCCCAACTCCAGTTTGAAACTTATAAAGAGAACCATGATGAGAAGACAAAAATCAACCAAATTGTTCCCAAAATATCAAATGAGCTTAACAGCAGACCGCATAGGGCAGTCCAAAGAGCACACTAAAGAGGCCATAATGCAGTGCAAAGGGTCCAACCTAAACAACAGGATACTGCTAGTTGCACAACAGTTAATTACTATGAGCTGAAATTTCACGATTATTGTAGTTAAATACCAGATTGATTATATATAATTGCCGGATATTCCGAGTTAATTGGTGGATGTTAATCAAACTGTGCAGAATTGTACTACCTTCTCTTCTTTTTAATTAATTTCATCAAGAAAGAGAACGGATCTTTTAGAAAATGGATGTCTAGCAATTCAAAGTTCCAAACTTTTCAGACGGACTCCACGGAAAGCAGCTAGAATGCACATTAAAATTGCAGGTTTAAAATATGAGCCTCATAGCAAGAAAGAATCAGACGTTATTGACTAATCGAATCAAATCCGATATATGCACTAAGCCACAACACCACGGATCTACCAACATTAAAACTGGAAATTCAATCATTTCGCAATACTCATAGAAAGAAACTAACAGTTTCAAAGATCAGATCGAAAGGTTACATGAAGAAAGAAGCAGTGATCACGAGGCCGATAGCGAGCATGAAGACTGATAAGGTAGGGTACCATGATTCTGGGACGGGACTGGTGATCGGTTTGGGTGCCTTCAAAATTACCGAAATAAAAATAAATTAAGCTCATCGCACAAGCCCTAGAAATGGATCCAAAAGAGAATTAACAAATACCATATCGCTGGTGGTGGTGGCTGTGGTGGCGGATAGGGAGATCTTCTGGCTTCGATCCAGTGAACTACACGCCGTAAACTGCTATGTCACTCTTAGTCTTCTCCTCGGTAATGTTAACGCGTACTAGGAGACTTCATGGACTGTCCTATTTGGAAAAGTCCTAGCCCTTGGGCCTTAATTAAACCCATCACCTATAAGCCCATATTTGGATCGCTTACTTGTTATCGTAAAGGCCCAAAGAACAATTTGACCCTAATGTTTATAAAAAAATATAACTTAAATAATAACATTTTAATTATTTAACATAAATTTTCAAAATGTTTAGAAGAAATCTTAAGTGAAAGAAAAATTTGACGAAAATTAAGTAGATCCGACAATCACCTATTGAATGTTATTTTTTATATATTTTACACAGTAGGTCTCGTTTGATACGTAATAATAAGTTCATATTTATATATTTTAGATAGTGAATCTCGATTGTCATGTGAGAGTAAACTTTATTTTTATTCAAAAATTAAAATAATATCACGTCAGTATCGATTGAGGATTAATCTCGTTAAAATTTCTATCCACTTAAGTTTATTTTAAATACTTTTTAAATATTAGAGTTCAATTTGAACGTTTCAAAATGTTATACTCTAATTTGTTGAAAATGTTAAGTTTAAAATACACATTTTTATGTTATTATAGAGGCATTACACAATTTATTCTTTCTACAAAGTCACTCATGTTAGTTTAGAATTTATATCTTACACTTATTAACCTAAAATATTTCCGTTTCGAGGCATGACCAAAGAGACTATATGTGCTGTTTATAATTATGAATTGATTACTTAGTTTTAAATTAATAATTTATCAAATAATAAATTTAAAGTATGTAATTTATAAATTACTTTTATGTACTACAAATTTAAAAATAAAAATAAAGGAAAAAAATTAGAAGTAAATAAAATACTTTGCTTATTTTCGCACCCCAATATTTTATAAAAATTTTTGAGCAAATTCTTTTATTTATATTATAGCTTATATTTAATGTTTTCAAAATAATATTAATAGCATCACAAAATCTAAATTAAATTTCTGTCATTTTTTGGTAACTAAGTCCTTACATTTTTTTTAGAAACAACTTTTTTATTAGTTAGGGGTAAAATTGTATATTACTGGACCTTCTCAAATTCTGTGCTTAAGTAAAATTTTTACTAAGTGTTGTTATCAAGTCATTAAATTTTTATTAATTTATAATAATTAAGTTTTTTTGACAATTTAAACTTACCAAACAATCACATAATTTTAAATTTTTTAAATAGTAATTAGAATATAATTTTAACTAAATATTTTACAAAAGATTTAAATAAATTCTTATTATTAATTCTAATATCACTTTTATAAGATATAATAAATATTATTGTATTAAATTAAAGTGTAAAATTATATCAAAAAATATAAGTTACCCTCGAAGGTTGTGGTTGGATAGTTGAAAGTGCGACTTTGCGTGCGCTAGGTCTTAGGTTCAATTCTATGCCACGTTGCTACATTCCTTATAAGAGCCTGAGGCAGCTGAGGTTTTTATCCGCTGAGGTGTTACTCGTTGAGCCCCCCATTGAAGGTGTTGCCCGCTGAGCCCCCTATTATACACGAGGTGTTGCCCCTTGAGCCCAATGACAAATGCATAGAAGGGCCAAAGAGGGTCAGTGCCCACTGCACACAGAAAAAAATTCTTTTTGCCCTATAAACTTCAAAGTGAATTTTGTATAAGCTCATTGTAAATATAACTATTGTGGCCGTTTATATTTGGCCCTTGTTGACTTTTGGTTCTAGCTCCGTCCCTACTTGAGCCCTCCAAAAAGAATTTCCCTCGTTGATACAACCAGCGTTTGTAATGGAGTCCCATGCCTTACACGTCAACCTGACAAGCTACACATGCCAAGTGGTCCAATTACAACGCAACAAGTT
>JANZXR010000008.1:2550163-2569919 GCA_027575705.1 Erythroxylum echinodendron | reverse complement strand
TTATGATTTGGGGTTTGATCTAGCATGTTCTTAGAATAGAAAGATTAGGGTTTTGATTCAATAAGATTAGGGGGTTTCAAGAACCTTGTTTTCTTGGAGTTTCCGTATCACTCGTGCTTAAAAAAAAAGTTAAAACTGAATCTGAACTCCGAACAAAGACCACCTTAATGTGTCATTGAATGCCTTAAATTTCATGTTTAGAAAAAGAAAATAAGTCTTTTTTGTCTTTTTCCATTTTCTGTTGGGAAGATCCATAGCTGTAAATTAAGGCACAAAAGCATAATCAGATCACCTGTGTTCCTGTTATTCTATGCCTATTTTGGTTAAAAAAGGTTCATCAATTCAATAAATAAGACTCATAAAAATTTGACCAGATGACTCAGAACAGAGTTGTGGGGATATGTTCCCGCACATAAGCAGTTTATGATCTGAAACAAAAATTCTTTACGTTCAAGTGACATGTTCCATTGCCTCCTTCTACATGCTTCCGGGCTATTGTTGCTACGACCCTACATTGGAAGCACGAAATCAGCCTCACTTAGCACTTGTTACCTCTGAAACTTAATACTGACTATAGAGCATATTGAAGTTACATCCTTCCAGGTTATGAACTTTCTCCTTGACCAGACCTCTGAAAGTTAATACTGAGAATAGAGCATATTGAAGTTACATCCTTCCAGGTTATGAACTTTCTCCTCGACCAGACCTGTGACTTTGTTGCATTTCTTGTCGGTTTCTTGACCATTACAAGCCCTGTTGTGGATCAGTGTTGTTTGGTGGAGGACTAGATGCATTCTTTCTCAACAGTTAGAAATTCAGAAACTGGAAGGTGTTAAATGTTAATGTGAACCTGGTGACCATATTCTGAAAACAATCCCATGTTCGCTCACACTTTCCCCCCTCAATCTCTTCAGTCTCTGCCAAAACCATCTGCTCCTTCCTGTTGCCAATGGACCAGAACTAGAGTATCTCCTAAATGAAGATGCCTGCCTGTTATACCTCGCAGATGAACCAAACAAATTTGACATTGACAATGCCCTCTCTATATCTGGTTCCGAATCGTAGTTGGCTGCTGCGATTGCCAGGCTTTGAAAAGGATCTAGCAGCTGTCTTGTGTCACCACTGACCTCAGCATCCATATCAATGGATAAATCCTGGCTGGAACTCCTGGAACCAGCTTCTTTTGCCTCATCACACTCATTGCATATTAATTTTAAAGCCTGAACAACCTCACCCATGAAAGGACGGTGTGATGCTTCTGGTTGCACACACATTGAAGCAATAGCAGCCACTTTGGCCACGCTGTCTAGAGGAATATGGGGTCGTAGAGATGGATCCATAATCATTTCCAACCCTTCTTTACTTGTGAGAAGTGGACGTGCCCAAACAACTAGATTCTCTTGACCTGGTGGCTGCGTCATGTCCACTGGTTTTCTTCCAGTTAGGATCTCAAGAAGCACTACGCCATAACTGTATACATCACTCTTCACTAGAAGATGACCAGTCATTGCATACTCTGGAGCTACATAGCTGGTAAAAACGATAGAAAAGAATTATTAGCATAAAATCCAGGAGGAAGTTATGTGTAATCGACAGCCAGCTAGAGATTAATATTATCCGCTCCAAAAAAATCCTTGCTACCTTTAATCAGAATAAAACATATTATCACTGGAAAGTTGGTATTAACAGCCTTGTTTAATTGTATCTCAAAGTTACCACACCAATTTCACCAACTTCCTGGGATTACCAACATTTATTTGAAAGTTGCCTTAAATGACCCAAAGACAGTGGCATCCTTGTGAGGGGATTACCTTTCAGCTCAAGATGCCGACAAAATATTCTGAAATGTATCTGTAAATAACCCCAGATTCATGTACATATTATAATATCATTTTTTTATGTCACACAACTTTATACAGTGGGAGAAAAATTCTCACCCAAAAGTTCCCATGACACGTGTTGATATGTGTCTGTCTTCCTCATCCATGGCAGTTCGGGCTAATCCAAAGTCAGAAACTTTTGGTGTGAAATCATGTTCCAACAAGATATTGCTGGACTTGAAGTCCCTGTGTATGACTGGAGGGTTTGAATCCTCATGCAGATAAGCTAGACCTCGAGCTGCGCCGAGCGCTATTTTGATGCGGGCATTCCAACCTAGTGGAGCAGATTCCTTATCAAACCCTGATGAGAAGAAATGGATTAGTGTAATCATTTTGCAAAAAAATTATATGAATTGATAGGAAATTCCAAGAAAATAGAGTAGAGATTTTCTTTGATCTAAAGAGCAGAAGTAGTACCATGTAAATGAGATTCCACACTTCCATTTGGTATGAGCTCATAAACCAAACAGTGGGCATGCACATCTGTACAAATTCCTATCAACTTGACCAGGTTCCTATGATGAAGGCGGCTAAGCATTTCAACTTCAGCCAGGAATTCTCGGCTACCTTGTTGATCATCTCTCTTTAGAACTTTGACTGCTACTTTCGTTCCATCCTCAAGAATACCACTATAAACACGGCCAAAGCCTCCTTCCCCCAGTATTCTTGAAGCATCAAAATCATTAGTAGCTCTTTCAATTTCACCTATGCTGAAAGTCTTTGCAGATCCTGTGTAAGGAGCAATACTAGATCCAAATGACAATGAAGCCGAAATGGGACCACTTCCATTCCTTGATCCAGTAGTACCTATTCATTGCAGATATCCAAGAGTTTTAAAGGTATGATTGTTAAATAAGGACAATGTACGTACAAGGTTTAGGCTAGAAACATATTGAAAATGAAGGCATGCAAGCATGTCCAACTGCTTGTCGACATATTCAAACAACAGAAACAGCTAAAAAGGAAATTTACTCGAAGTGCCTCGCTATGAGAATGATGCTTCCCTAATGCTTTTGCATGCCAACAAAATAAGGACTATTTAAAGCAGAATGAACTGAACGAGGCTGATGCATCTTGTGTGATTGAACGTATGCATCACACAAGCAATTCACTCTCTTGAACAACTATAAAAGAACAAACATGCCACACATGCACCAAGCTTTATATATTATAATTCCATGAATCACCTGATGGCTTTGCTACAGCAAGTGACGAAGTCTGTACAATTGTTGCTGGATGATTTCTGCGTTCTTTAAGTCTAAATAACAAAATCCAAGCTACAGCAGAGCATAGTACTAGTGCTACAAAACCTGACAGCACAATAACAGCAATGATGCGGCCGCCAAACCCATTTTTATTCTGCCTTATGGTTACATCAGCCCCAAGTGGCTTTATTTTCCTGTCGCTATTATCATATCCAAAATTGGGTCCATCATCTTCTATGTTAATGCTTCCTGAAGGTGGTGATGGAGGTAGACCTACAAATGCAGAACCTCTGAATGAAAATCCAGGAAAAACTATCTATGGAAACATTATGAACCCAAGATACGAGAAGTTCACAAACCTGGATAGTTCACGTATAAGACTTCATAGTCCCCGAAAAGGGAAGTTTTAATAACAACTAACTTTTTCCAAAACCTTCTGAAAATAAGAAATGCAGTTGTATCATCAAATCTTTCTCCAACTGGAACCAAGTGAATGTGGACAATCGTCTTCTCTGGCTGCTGACTGGTAGCATTTGCCGCCATAATACGAACTTGACTTCGTTTCATGAAAACACCAGTAGCAATCTCAAGAGAAAGCTTTGAAACCAATGGGAAAAAAGTGTATAATGCAACACTTAAGCGCAGTCCAACTTGTATGGGCAAGACACAGCCACATGGAGACCCAGGAGGGGTATTTGTATATGGATCTACACAAACAGTAGTTGAACAATCTACAAAACCAAGTTGGCCAGTGTGAGGTTTATGAAAACATTATAGGGAGGACGAGAACAACAAAATGTTAGAGATAATTAAAATCCTCATATAAACAAAATCAGAACTTTTATAACCTTCATTAGGAGGTGGAGTTGGCAATGCTTGAAAAGGAGGCAAGAAGGGTTTTGAACTCCTTGATGACGACACAGGAGGAGAAAGAAAGGGCACTTGGAAATGAAACCATAATCATAGTAAATAGGCAAGCAAAGTGTAAAGGTAAAAAATCACCAATTACAACCAGCAAAAAGAAAAAGGAAAGGAAAAAATTAATTTTCCTTACTCTCAGTCCAGACAGAGGTTGCCAGAGATGGGGAAGGAGCAGGTAAGACAATGGTTGCTGGTTTACGAAAAAGGCCATGAGAAGCAGAAGCTGAAGGACCTGAAATGCAGGAAATCCAATATGTTCTTAGATCAGAAGTCAAAAGGTGATTCACTCAAGCATTCATAATTTGGTGTACCTGGACCAGGATCTGGAGAAGTATAATGTGTATAATGTGTATGCCTTATTGTCTGTAAAAATGACGGAGGGATTGCAGTATCTGAAAAGGATGACAAGAATACATTTGGAATCAGAAATTTAAGAGCATAATAAAAAGCATTTGATTATCTGCATGGGGAATTTCTTCTAGTGTGAAAGAGAAACCTTGTTCATGTGAAGAGGGAGGATATATTGGGGTTGACAAAGCAGAAGCAGGGTGGTCGGTCTTGTTTCTTGTGTGGTTTTGCTTATGAAAAGGGTTAGAAGGTGGAGATGCAGGAGTTTGGTACCCTTTACTTGGAAAATATGACCTAGATGGAACAGGAGCACCACCAGAGTGCTTCACAGCTTTGTGCACTGAAGGAGCAACAGCAGTAGAACCTACATAACATTAACATAAAAATTTAATATCTCCAAATTGTCATGCTATTCAGTGCTTTGACTCATATTTGCATTTGAAAACTTACCTTTATCTGGTGAATTGGCAAGAGGATCCAGAGGTTTTGGTATCTCTTCTGGTGATGCTGCAACTGGAATCCCATGTTTTTTCCAGTTAATGCCTGGGTGAGGAGTTAACACATGGGAAGCATCAGGGCCTGCAAAGAAGGTTTAAAATCTATTAAGGTCAGTTCAGATTTTCCTTTTGCTTCACAAAAACAGTTTCTGCAACTTGTAATTGAGTCCAATGAGCAAAAACCAAAAACCATATTTCTTAGCAACTTTACTAGCATTCCATAAATGAGACAATTCAAAGTGTATGCAAAATTAATAATAAGTGGAAATTAATAGCATTCAATATCAATGATTTGGTGAAATTCTTGCAGTTTATTGCCTTTAGTTGGCTGAAAGTTTAGAGGCAAAGGTTTAGACATTCAGGTGGAGGAGCAGCATCTGGAATTCCAGTTCTTTTCCAGTTACTGCTAGGAGAAGGTGTTGATGGATGACAGACATCATGACCTGAAGTCTGATAGGGAGCAAAAATATCGTTGAACGGATGGTCAACATCTTTAATGAAACAAGCTTTTACAGTCAAAACAAATAGGAATATCACCATACACTGCAACAGATCAGTACAAAATGCCTCACAGAAGTATAGATCATGAAATGATCAAATAATGGGAATTTAGTAAGAAATGAAATGTTTCGAAAGCACAAACCACTATGACAGGTGGAGATATTCTCATTTCACACAAGCCGATTGGAATAAGATATCAATTGACTTTCCAGACAGCATAAATATTCAAAATCGGGATGGAGCTATTACATAACCCTCAGGTTGCAAATCAGTTTGGTTAACCTGACAATCAGTGAACTTTTCACACACCACTTGGAGCTGTAGGATTTTATCGAGGGGAATTGAATGCGACATAGGGTGGAAAGAAGCTCTTATTAGCACAAGAAAGATGTAACAACAGGTCCATAAATGGAAGTTCTTGCTTAGTCCCAACTCATAGGGACAATAGCTTCAAGTTTACATAAAATAAGTTTCAAATATTAAATGAATTTGAACCTAGTAAAACAGAAGGAACATGGAAGGAGATTGGAAGCATTGGTGGGGCATTATGTGGTTTTTCCTTTTCAGGTGACCCAACTGGAACTGCTGTTTTCAGAATTAATAGAATAAGGATTAGAACAAAAAGTAACAACCAACATGAACTTCTAAGTCAAAGAAAAGACAGACAGCATGCATACCAGGTGATGATACGGATGGCATTCCTGAAGGTGCTAATGGGAGGTCCGCAGGTTTGTTTTCTTCTGAATTCCTTGGAGGGGTTGAGACTGAGATCAAATTTTGGAAAAGGAAAGAAAGAAATAGGTGCAATTTAAACTCGAATCTACTCTTATCTAATAGATGTAATGAAGGATAACACTATTTGTATTTCAAATGAATTATAAGGAAGACATGATTGGAGGAAGACCAAACGGGAATGAAGTATTTATATTCAACTAGTTACGGTTAGAAAAATGGGAAATGAGCATAACAGCATACTCTAAACAATAGATTTTGGGGCATGAACTCCATTGAGTGATCTGTTTCCTTAATGAAATTTCTTGGTGAAGATTAAGGTGCACTAGGGAGGATAGCTGGTGAATTTTGTGCTAAATTACTAGCAGTTGATTCAATTCCAAACATATGCATACTTGACAAATTTTTTATTTGCAAGAAAATTATAGAAGGTAGCAGCACTGAGCAAGTGAATACCTAGCACTTGAGCAACTGAGGGTCGATTTGAGACTGCATTGTCAGAAAACAAAATTGCATAATCAAGCAACCTTAATAAAAATTACCAATTTACATTAACAGTTCATGGAAGTTACTATTTGGATGGATCTCAGAGATTGGTGCACTGCTTGTCATTGATGCCCTTACATGGACTGGACTAGCTATACTTTGCATTGTTGAAGGAACCTCTGAAGAAGTTGCTGGAGATGGAGATACATTATACGCTGAAATAAAATAAAATCTAAGAGCTTTTTATACCAAATTCAAATAAACCAAGCAACTGACTGCACATTATCGAGGCATAAGATAACAACACACTTGGAGAACCAAGTTGAATAGCTTTCAGTTGTCTAAGATTCAGAGAATAATATAGTCTTATGTCCATGGAACTTAATCTCCTTGGATAATTCCTTAACAAAGCATCCTTCCCTAGAAGAAGCATGAGTTAAGGATCGAGAGTGAGAATCCATTTCAGCATAGTGATTAGGTCCAATCTGTGACAGTATAACTTCAGTTAGATAATACAAGCTTAGCACACACTTGATGAAGGCCTATTTCCAAACAATTCCATACATGTTCAGATCGACAAAAGCATCCAAACTTGATCAAAATTCTATGACTTCTCTACTCCATAACTAAAATTAGCAAGACCCAATAAAGATGAGCTAAATGTATTCAAACTTCTAACCATTAGCAGTCCACAATTGAAATTCCTGAAGTTTAGAATACATCCCAGTTAGACTATCAAGTCAAGAACCTGATAATTTAATCAACTGAACCATAACTTAAAAAGTAAAGCTCACGGCTTTACCTGCAGATTCTTCGGCCGTGCAAATGAAGCCAATGACACAGAGCTTTACCAGCTGCAAAATGGCTTCGACCACCAACCCCATCCCATAAAGCAACAAACCTCGAGAACCTTCAGCACAACGTCCTCAATGACGATGAGGAAATCCCATAGAAATCAAGGAAATAGCTAAGAATGAACTTTTCACAGGACAGAAGAAAACTTGAAGCGATAACAAAAGGAAGGTTGCATTAACAAAGCCTCACAACCGGTGCAAGGAAAGCAAGCTGTGAGAAACCCAGAGTTTGTTTGGTGAAAAGAACCCAGGAATATCTATAATCCGTGAACTTAAAACTCCAAAGTTGGCAGAGCTCAGAGATTCCTTCACATGTGGCAACGTTGTCACTGACATGACTTACTATGAAACATTGAAACGCAGTTAAAACCCGCCGAGACCAGGAAACAAAAGCAAAAACATAAATCAAACAAAGATAAAAATGGACATAAACCAACATAAGACACCGACCTTTACAATGTAACAGCCACCTTTACGACGCATAACAGCTATGGGTAGTTTAGTGGGGAGACAGATGGAGAGAGGGCATTGTTTAGTGACATTTTTTAAGAGATAAAAAGTTGACTTAGCTTTTAAGGGTGGTTTGTTAATGGGGATATGATGAAACTTTTTAACATGGCGGGTAATGGAATTTGTGGGGCTTGTTTAATTGGTTGCTTAGACCCCATTTCTGTTGATCCTTCACCAGAATGAGTTACAATGACTTTTTGAGAGTGAGGTTTTGCTTATGTCAATGGAAGATCAGATGAACGAACAGCCGACGTCAGTCACTATTGCATTGCTTGGTCACAATATCATGATCGACGTGTGTTTGAGCGGCTGTTCCTGTGTAACACGGTGAGGTTGACATGTTAACTGTACTTATATTAACTACACCATCTTCAAACAGCTTATCGGCTAACATTTACTGCTTAATCCTTCTTCTGTGGCGATAGTTCTCAGCGCACACTTTTGCCATATAACAATTTCTTCTAAGAAATGATTTTTATTCTAAGAATTTGGATTCTCAAAAACAAAACAATATCTTTGTCTCCACTTCACTTCGATTTGGTACTAAACTTTGTTTTTATGTCCTGTCCTTGTAAATTACGTTTCTCTCATTATCATTTTCTAGTAGGCTAGGCTAGTACGTTGCCATTATTAAAACTCCAAACTTGGGTCCTATCCATTATTAAAACTCGAAATAAAAATAATTTTTTTACTTTATGTCTACAGAAGAAAAAAGAAAAGCCGTTTTTTCCTGGCATTCGTGGTTTAGCTTTAGCATGCTATGTTTCGAGATGTGAACCAAAAATAAAAAAAATAAAACTACCATATAATGATATTAACTTAGGAAATATTTACCTTCATTCTTTTTAACTTTTTTCAAATTTAATAAAAATTTTATTTATCTCAACTTTTAATTTTTGACTCTATTAATCTTCATATTTTTTGAGAATTATAAGAAAATTTGTTCATAATCTGATTTACTAGCAATTAAGCAATTACACATATATTAGTTAATTATATATTATTAATTATTATTATGAATAATTTTATTTAATTATAGTTAATTATATTTAAAATATCTTCAAAATATATAAACTTCAAATACTTTAATACTTTAAAAATATAGATACAAATAAATATTAATTGAATTTTTAATTATTTATTTAATAAAATTTAATAATTTTAACAAATGATTTATTGAAAATAATATATAAAAATTAAAATAAATTTATTTAATTCATTTATTTATAGAAAGTAATTTATCTTTAGATTATTATCATTAAAAATATAACTATGTTAATATTAAAAACTAAACAAATTTTATTTTATTTTAAAATAAGAAATAAAAAATAAAAACCACAAAAGAAAAAAAAAACATAAAATCTCTCATAGTCTACCTATCAATTACATACAAATTTTATACAGAGTTGGACATAATGTCCATTTACTTGGACATGATTATTATTCTTACCTTCACGGACCCACTACTACGTTTGTGTAGGAATGCATCTAACACATCATATTTTACATATTCCATAACGACTTTGCTTTCATTTACTTCTGCTAAGTATGAAAGTCAACGTTCTTTACTTAGACACGCGCCCGCACTGGCTTGGATGTTCGAAACCCAACTCTGAAGGAACCTTTATTCATAAGATCCATGTTGAAACAATGAAGTGGAAAACGTATTCATTAATTGGGCCCATTTAGCAGCTTTTGGTGCCCTCACACTTTGCTCTGCTATATGAACAAATCTTACCTGTTTACATACTCCATTCAAAGAGACGCACGAATCGTGCCTACGAATCTGAACTCAAACATAATTTGAAAAATTAATAAGTTAACCCAAACTAGAGCAATTTGAGCATACCCAAAAATGTCCGAAACAATTTGTTGGGGCCAAATTTGAATAGTTTAAGCTGGAAATCAATCCAAATCTAGTCCGAAGATGATCAATTCAACTTCTCAAAAGTGCAATAGGACTAATTTTCTATTTGGAGATACGAGCTAAATTTAAATCTCTGTCAGAAGCCCGACCAAGATATAACTTTTTCCGGCCGGGCCAATTTGAGCTCAGGCCATATTGCCTTTCTATCCAACTTACAATCCCCTCCTTAAAATTAATTGCAAAAATGGTCAGACACGCAGCACAGTATGTTACATATTCAGTGGCTCGACGTGTTCAACCCCTAGATCATAGCATCACAGGCAAGGGGGCAATTTAATTTGCTACGTCTGGCAAAGTTTCACAGTTTCCACTATATGCATGATACCAGTAGGGGAATGCATTGGATGTCATGGAACTGGAGCTAGTCCATCAGTGGATGAATTATCCTTATTAATGCCCCAAAGACATTTATGTTAGAAATGGAGCTAAAAGATCATAGGTTATAAGAATCAAGGCAAGGAAGTACCTCACCAGAGTAGAACAAACAGGGACATATGGTAGCACACTCGTTCTACACTAGATCATAAAGCTTGTTCTAGCATCAGTTTGTCAAAATCATCTATTTGGATCAACTTCTTCGAAACGTTTCTTGAATTCCTCCGTCATTTTTGTCTCTTCTTCTTTGCTAAGCGTACACTTTCTCCAATCAGCTCTCTCAGGCATGTTTAGTAACCCTGCTAAAACCTGTAAAATGTTTCCTCTTTATCCCAGGTGGGCTTACAAACATTCATTTAAACCAAACTAAACATGTAATAATCATGATTATTATTGAGCTGACAACATGGCATCAGCAAATAATGTAGGCAGTCCGTAACATGGTTCATTCTGGTTCCCAGTTCAAGTTTTTTTTTTAATTTATTTTGGGTAAATAGTTCAAGGGTAAACATCACGATTCAACTCTTTCCCCGGATAAAAATTTATTTTCAAATGGATTATCTGATAACCAATCAGTGGGCTTAGCCGCAGTCAGCTACAAAAACTTAGGTAATTACCATTTACCACTCGCAGTAACAAATTTAAACAGGAGTTTTGCATAATGTGAATTATTAAACATTTTGATAGCAATACGGGTCCTAAAACCATATTGACTTATTCTAGGAGGAATAGGAGGAAGGAACAGAACATGGGCCACAAACTCATGTTAACATATTCCAAGAGAAACACTAAGGCAACAGAGAATAACCCAAGGGATGAGTCAGCTAACGGTTAGATAATGAGTTTGTTAGAATTAGTTAGAGGAGAGAGAAGTTAGTCGAGTGGAGGGGAGAGTATGTATAGGAATGGGTAGCACAGAGGGGGGCATCTGAATTCTCTTCGTACTATCTTAGCTGAAAGCTTGAGGGGCCATTGTTGGCTGGAGCTTAGTCCTTGTATCTGTCCTACGAGGCTATAGCTAATATCAATAAAAATACTATATTCTCATCCATTTGCTTATCACATTTCAAGACCTTCACTAGTATGCAAGAATTATTTATTAGTTGGGAACAACAAAGGCAAACAGATATTGGGGAGCCTCAACAATCAACAATAAATGCGGAAACTAATTAATAGAAACTCTACAGATAATTAGGGAAACTCTAGAGATTAACCATTTCTGATAGAGAGTTTGTAAGTTTGGAATGAAAACAGTTCTGCAATGTATCAGAAACATAGCTTACCTCTCGTCCAAATTGGACTGGAAAACTCTCACTTTCCTCAACTGAATGTAATAGAATAGTACCTCCCGGAAGTTCCACATAGAATAAATTATAGTTCTTATCAAACTGTTCCCTCAGCCATTTTCTCCCATTGGAATTATCACTGACTACAAAAGAAACATTTGAATTAGGATCAAAACGAGACATGTTAGACATGATGTATAAGCCATCATCAAGGTTGCTAAGTTGAAAGTATATAAACCCAAAAAACTTGGACCTAAAATTAAAGTAAGATGGAACTTGATTTCCAATTTGGACTCTAAAACAAAGCAAGAGCATAAAAACAGGATAAGGGAACAATGTCAAACAAATACAATAAATATGCATTCAAGCTGGAAATGCATAACTTACATTTCATAGTTGTAAATTTAAAGCTCAGCCTCTTAGCAGCCAAGTGAAAGATATCATCAATGGCAGCCACCCTGGATGATGGAACAGGAATGGACTGTGGGAAAAGGAAAAGGAGGATATAATAAGCAAAAGGACAAAAAACTAACCACAATAAGCTGATAGGAATAGTGCCATAGTAAAAACCATGGGCATCAAAAAATGTCACCAATTACTTAAATGTTTGTATCTGTAATTCAAAATAGAGAAGTCACATGCCTCACTGTAATTTTGGACAAAAAGACAATGATAAGATGAAGCAATTATTCCATACAACAAAAAGCATTTCGATACACTTTTGGTTTTCTAAAGTTCAATACATTACACGAGTAAACCACAGTATGCAGAGAGCAGAAAAGAGAAAGAATAGAAATGCATTTCTTGTAAATTCAGCAGATTAACAAATTCAAACATATAGTGAGTGTTTATTAAAAAAATATGTTTTACCTGGAGATTAGCATGAGTGCCACGTCTGGCAACCCACTCAAAGAAAACAACATCATTTCCTTGGTTTTTAAAATATAACTTCAGACTACTCTGGAATCTATTCAGCTCAGGGTCACATTCTTCAGGGAGAGAGAGGGTATTAGGTGAATGCTCAATTGGTATTAATAATACATGGTCTTGAACAAGGGGACCTTTAGCCAGGGCACAGTAGTAACTTTCTCCTATGCTAATGACAAGATGCAACTCCACATTGGGGCTTGACAAGCAAAACCAACACTCTTTTGACCTGTCGCAGATCATATGTTATTCTCTCATATACCTTTCTATCAAACCAGTAAAATGAAAAGCAGTGGAATTAACAAGAATATGTATTTGGTAGAGATTAAAAGTTAAAAAAAAAAAAAAAAAGGGAAAAGAATGACTCAAAGAGTGTTATATAGCAAATTGAGAAGAACCTTTAATGACCAGTCAATTAATATCTGGACCAAAATGTGCAATCATGGCAGTACCCAACAACTATGCACTTAAAAACCAACCTTTTAGCATCTTTCAAACCATATCTCCTGTGAGAGTGACTCTCACCTTCATCTTGTAAGCTGTGCTTAAAGGAGCAATCTGGGCCCCTTTCACATTTACCCTTAATAAGAAAATCGATACAAACACCTCTCAAATATTGCTCCCTGCTGTCCATGTCATGCTGAAAGCTGCATTTCTCTCCGCGTGGACAGGAACCAGAATATATAAATTTGAAGCATGGCTTATCTCCGTCCCCAGTTCCAGATTTCTGCCGCTTTTTGGAGACATCATATCTCCAATATTGTGAATCAGATAGATCATCATTAACTCTCTTTGCAATCTCTTTCTGTTGAGCCTTTGGCTCTGTGGAGGTGTATGGAGATGAGGTAGAGTTTGGAGGCTTTGTGCTAATCTCACAAGCCGACATAGTAGATGCCGGAGTAGGAGAAATTGCATGAATGAATTTCTGAGAAGCAAGAACACGAAAGAGATATAGGTATGTCAAATTCAGGGAATAACATTGAAAGCTAGCAGAATTATTACCAAACTGAAAGAGAAAACAATGTTCATAAGACAAATCAGGATCTTCTATGCCCGGTTCTCCCAGGAATTTATGTCAACACAGTTAATAAAAAGATAAACAGAATCACGCATATCAGTGAGAAATCCCTATTAGGAAATAGCTAACCTGTTTATCCTTATTCCCAACAGAAGCTAGACCCAAGAAGCGGGTGACATGGACAGCACCATCATTAGAGTAAGGTTCACGAGCATAAAATATACCCTTGGTACCAGCTATATGATACCTACAGCAAGAAACACTCTTTTAACAGGAAGTATTGATGCCAGACTCTATCTCATGACAAGGACACCCGTGGTCTACTCTTCACAAAATAAGAGAAACAGTTGACATAATGCCTATTAACATTATCTAAAAAAAAACAGTGCCCAAACATGACATACCGTGGCTTGATCTCTGCTACCAACACAGACACAGCTGAATTACAACCTGTCGAATCAGAAGCTCCTGCCGGAATATCAGATACAGAAGCCCTGTTCGTGACCCCACTCGGCCATTCATTAGTGTAACATATTAAGGAAATCAATCAAACACAAACACTAACAAGCATTTGAAATAGAAAGACCCAACTGTTAGAAGACGCTAGCTAGCTTCTTTTTTCTTAAGGAAGGATATGTAAGAAACAGGTCGACAATCCCAGGCTCCTCTGCCAATGCTCGCAATGCATCAACATCGTCCTGACTATACACTCCGAATTGTTGACCACCCGATGACTCCTTCCCAGACAAGTACATAACCGACAAACCTAATGCATACAAAACATTTAGATTCTATAAAAGCATAACGCCCAAATAACTCCCTCCAAAACCCTAACCAACTTGAATAACAATAGTAAATCGACTCGTACCATGAAGAGTAAACTTCCCGCTGCCTCTGAGCCAATATAGATTATCACAAATCCTAAAGCCGTCCATTTTAAATCCTAAGTTAGCGGAGTTTCTAGAAGCAGCGGAGAGGACTTTAGGAGCACCGACGCCGTAGTCACCGATAAAATAAGTAGGGATAGGAATCGGAGAGCGGCCATCGACATAGTCCATGAACTCCTCAAGCCTCTCCTCCGAGTCCGGGAAGAATTGGCCGACGCAAAGCAGCGCATCGAAAGGTCCGGCTGATTTGTTCACCTGAAAATTTTACCAAACTAGCGTTAGTGAAGTTTAGGTAGCTAAAAAATTAGAAAGTGCTAGTGAGAGAGAGAAGCAGACTGATAGAACACGCTTGAAGAGCTGGTTGAGTAGGCCCAATACGTCGCCGCAGAGGAGGATCCTCGGAGGAGCCATGAAAGTGCTTGGTGAAAAAACTCGGGAGAGAGAGAGCGAGGGAAGAGGGAACACTTCGAGTAACAAAAGTAGCAGAAGTGGACTTCCCAAGCCTAGATTTTACATATTCTTTAGGTATTCTCGGGAGTTCTAAATTAATGAGCTAATATTTATTTAATTTTAAAATAAAATTTTTTAAAAATATTTAAGTAACTATCAGATTATAAAATATTTTTATTTCTCAAACTTATTCAGTTTAAATTAGTTATCAAAATTTAAATTCATTAAAAATTTAATTTTAAATAATATTATTATATTTAATGATTAAACATATATTAAAAAATTGTTTATAAATAATTTTTAATTTTTATTTATTTAATTATTAACTTAATAATCAATAACAATTAATTAAATATATCTATTTAATAATAACTAAATAATTAGCTAATATTTAGTTAATAAAAATATAATTTATTATTAACTAAAAAATTATGTAACTAAATTATATCATTCTTAATGCTAGTTAATAATAAAAATTAAACAGCATATATTTAATTAACGGTAAATTAAATTATGCAAAATGAAATAGAAAATAGAAAATAAAAATTGGTTTTTATATTTTTTAAAAATGTACAAAATTAAAAGAAGTCAAAACTAAATATAGAGATGAAAATTGAACCAAACATGTATTTTCTTAAGTTTATAAATGAAAACAGAGAATTAATCTGCGGTAAAGCGAAACAGGCCTTTAATTTTCACTGGAGTTGGTGACTTTGGTAGCAAACTTGGGCACATTTTGGAACCCTCTACAAACTTCCGCATGCAATTAAAGGTTTTAAGATAATCTTTTTATTATTAAAACATATAAATAATATTATTTTAAATACAATTAAAGTTTGAGTTTAAACTTAAATTTTATTCAAAATTCAAAATTTTTAAAAAAGAGTGCAATATTAAATACAACATTTACTGAGAGTCTTGCTAGAACGTGAAATATAAAAAGGTCTAATAGTAAACAGTCTTACCTTTATATGATAGAGAGATTGTTTTTAATAGACCCGCATATAATGCAAATTAATAATAATACAAAGTATCAAAAAAAATGTATAATTAAACATATAAGATTATGTAATGCAATACATATAAAATACGGTAAAGATTAATAGTACAAGATAAAAAAACGCAAATAAATACACACATTAGAACAAAAAACGATGTGTACACGAATAAATAACACTAGTCATTACAATAAAATAAATAGACAAAGCAACAAACTATTTAGGTTAAATAGCTTGGAGAGAAGTACTATTTAATTAAAATATTGAGGTTATCTGTAAACAAACGACTTGAAGAAAAAAGTTTAGAGAACGATAAAGACCTCTTTACATAAGATTCTTTATCTGTATTCTACTATGTCAAAGTTTTTTATTGCGGAATATATCCTCGATAAATTCCAACAAAGCTACATCATTTGTAATTACTTCACTTTAGTTTTGTTTAAGAGACTGTTTTTTCCTCTTAGAGTATTTAAGTATTATTTTCTTGCATTTTTTAACTAGAGTATTAATATGTTTTCTTTTAATATGTCCGAATTATTTAAGTCTCGTCTCTCTTAATTTATCATTAATACTGACAACCTCTAAAAAAAATACTCAATTTAAAAGTTTGCAAGTTTCTGTCAATTTAGAATGAGCTTAAATTTTTTTCTTAATTAAAAAAGGTAAGGAACTTATATTCGTAAGGAGGCTTCTTGTCTGTTTAGTGGGTTCTTCCTCTTCACACTCTACTCTTTGTTTTTTGACTAATGTATATGATTTTAATGTGTAGAGCTCGCTATCTAGGAGCATTCATAGTTGTAAGCGACCGGCCATAGAAAGGCATTTCGAACTATTCTGCACTACCTGAAATCTCTCTGAACTTGCACTACGACAAACAGTACTGAACTGCTACTAAGGGCGTAATCGCATGCGCGATATGGAGTCCCTCGCATACGAGGGCCAACAAGCTAAACGAAGCCAGACAAGGGACGAAGCTACCCCACCGACTCCTAACATGTCTTACAGTGCCGTTGTGCAGGGGACGATCCGGACCGATAATCCACCGGATGAGGATATATGGCCAGAAGAGGACCCAGTGGAACTCGACGAGGGTGATATTACGCACATTACGGGCGACTCCGGGGCGGGCCTCGTGCTCTCCCATCGTTTTAGGGAACAACTGGATAAGCAATGGGAGAAGGTCGTGATTGTGAAACTACTTGGACGTAGTATAGGCTACCGCCTCCTGAGCAGCCGATTAAAGACCTTGTGGAACCCGAGTGGGCCGATGAAACTCGTCGATTTGGAGCATTATTTCTTCCTCGTCAAGTTTGTTAATGATGCTGACTATTACCATGCGCTTACTGATGGGCCATGGATCATATTTGGCCAAATCTTGACGGTGCAACGGTGGTCGTCCACCTTCCGCCCGTCACAAGGTACTGTTCCCCGTGCTGTCGTATGGATACGGTTCCCAGAGCTTCCCATCGCACGTTACCACCTTATGATCCTCGCCGCGCTTGGGAATTTGGTTGGAAAGACAGTGAGGATTGATGATGCAACCCGACATGCACAGCGAGGTAAATACGCGCGAGTTGCCGTTGAACTAGATTTGAGCACACCGTTACGCTCTTCTGTCGTTCTGGACGGCGAAACACTGAGGGTGGCGTATGAGGGCCTTCCCCAACTATGCTACTCGTGTGGACGCGTGGGTCACGCTACCAGTGGCTGTCCATCCTCCCCGGCCCCCACCGAAACTTCGGCTTCCCAGTTTACTAGTCCGTCCGTTAGTGTGGCAGTGCCGGTGGAAGGGATCCAGGCTGCGTCACGCGTTGCAGGCTCCGCATCCGACACCAGGTATGGACCCTGGACGCTGGTGCAGCGGCGACTGCCCCTAACGAAGGCTCCACGTTCGGGTGGGAACGTTCCTTCACGCCAACGGCTAGCGCCTACTAGCGTAGGATCACGTTTCCAGATCCTACCAGAGGAGGATGTGCTGGGAGCGACAGGTACCGGACAGACAGAGACAACGTCTCTTAGACGTGAGACTGGGATGGGACAGCGATCATCCAAGAATGGGCTTCCTGAAACCATCAGGAAGAGGCAAAAGGGAGCTACATCGGATGGCCCACGTCGGCCCACAGGGGGGAGCTCCCACGGTCGGCCCACTGGACACCTAGAGCCAGCCCAGATTTATGGCCCAATGACCATCTCCAACCGTGGCCCGGCACCGACCCAACTCATTCCGAAACAATTACAACCAACTGTTTCGACTTCGCATATTGCCGTCGAGCTATCCACCCACACAGCAGTGTTATGCGATAGCACCGGCCTCCATTCCCAGATTTCCGGAGATCACCCACAACATATGGAAGGGGTGGAGGGGACAGAGGGAGCACACGCCTCGCATAAACCCAGTGACTCACCGGACCCTGCTCACGAGCCCATGCGGATAGTGGATACCACTCCGGCCCGGGGCCAACCGCCGGGAGGGGCGCAGAGGTCTACCGATCACGAAATCACCGATGTTTTCCATGCCAGTGAGGACCCCGCTCCGCCATAGGGTATCCGACCAATCCTTCCTTTTATTTTTATGACAATGTCAATACTAATTTGGAATTGTCAAGGGGCAGGGAGCCCCAAATTTCTTACTATCTTACGCAATCATATTCGAACCTATACACCAAGAATACTCGCGTTGTTGGAACCTCGCATCAGTGGGCCCCGAGTCGAAACCGTCCTGAACAAGCTCGGATTTGAGTTTTCTTTTCGCGTCGAGGCACTGGGATTTGCGGGGGGGATCTGGTTACTTTGGTCTAGACCGTTTGATATTACAGTTGTTCTCGCACATCGTCAATTTATCCATACTTCCGTCCGACTGGACCACTTGGAATTCGAGTTGACTATTGTCTACGCTAGTCCTCAAGGCTTCAATCAAAACCACCTCTGGCCCATCCTTCGTTGGCTTAGTCACCACCAACCTCGGCCCTGGCTCATAGGAGGGGATTTCAATGCTAAGCTTACTCTATCGGACAAATGGGGCGGTGGAGTAGCCACTCGGGTAGTGTCGACTCGTTTTCGTGACTGGGTGAATGATAGCGATCTCCATGATCTAGGCTACACTGGTTCTCGATTTACGTGGCGATGAGATCTCGTGCAGGCTCGGTTGGAAAGAGTCTTTGGCTCTACCACCTGGCTGGAGGCCTTCCCCAACACCGTTAACCGACACCTCCCTTTTCTCAGATCGGACCATCGGCCCTTGCTTATTTCCATTGCTGGACAACCTTCGAGGACCAGGGGTCACTCCGGTTTCTGGTTCCAAAATGCCTGGCTCACCAAAGGCAGTTTCGAGGGTGAGGTGGCCACGCATTGGTCCCCACCTGGGGGGTCTGTGCCCCAGGCTCTCACAAACTTATCCCAACACCTCACGTCATGGGCTAAGGAGGAAGGTAGGAGCTTTCGCATCAAGAAGCAACGCCTTCTTGCCCGACTGGCTGGTATTCAACGACACATGCAGGATCATAATATGGAATATCTACTAGCACTGGAAGACTATCTCAGCACGGAACTGCTCCAGGTGATGTGTGAAGAGGAGCTCTATTGGCATCAGAAAGCGCGGTGCGCCTGGATATCTAAAGGGGACCGCAATACCCGGTATTACCACACCATCACTATGGCCAAACGCAAACAGCTCCTTATTCCAAGCCTTCAAGACCACCATGGCAATTTAGTATCGGAGCCCGACTCATTGCGTCGACTAGCTCAAAACTATTTTGATCAGCTTTACAGGCGAGCCGAGCAACAATATCGGTCGTTTCCACCAGCAGGCGATTTTCCAGTGCTTTCCTCGGAGCGTATTCATGACCTTGAGTTGCCAATACAAGCTTATGAGATTAGGCATGCCGTTTTTAGCATCAATCCTAATAAAGCACCGGGGGTGGATGGCTTCAATGCACTGTTCTTCCAAAGTCAATG
>JANZXR010000008.1:2539625-2550063 GCA_027575705.1 Erythroxylum echinodendron | reverse complement strand
TGGGAGGTGAAGATCCAGCATGTCTACCGTGAAGGAAACCAATGTGCAGATCGCATGGCAGCTCTAGCAGGCTACTCCGATCCAGCCCTGCATTTCTTACCGGAGCCTCCGAGTCTGATTACCAATCTCCTATATCATGACCTGGAAGGGGCCCTAATACGCCGGCCCGTGATTTAGTTTTGTTATCCATTTGTGTACCAAAAAAAAAAAGGCATTTTGAACTCCAATTCTGAATCTTCCTCCTAATCCTCTCCTTGAGTGGTTTGAAATCTGAATATCTATGCTTTATAGGGTTGACTGGTATTCCAAGGTATGTAAAATGTAATGGAAGTACTTTTATACTTGTAATGGTAGAAAACCACTGGCATTTTGTGTTGCATTAGCAGACAAGTAAATCCCACTCTTTCGATTATTTACTTCCAGCCCGAAATGTTTGTGAAAATTCTCAGAGCTGTAACTAATGAAGTAATGGAGTCATGATAAGCTCTTCAGAATAGGAATAGATCATCTGCAAAATTCAGATTTAGGATTCCACAGTTCTTGCATTTAGAGTGAAATTTGAAAAAGGAGCTCCTCTCTGTAACCCTGACAATCAAATCTGCTCATAAATTATAGGAGTGGTGACATTGGGTCCCTTTGACGCAACATTCTAGCCCCTTTTACTTTGTTGGAGGGTTCACTGTTGATTAACACATTGTAGGAGACTCTGGTTATGCGTTGTTCTACCCATTTTCTAATGTTACCATATTTTCCTTTCCCGTTATCAGGTACCTTACTTTTGTATGTATGTACTGTTCCTTGTCAATTTCTGTAACTAGACCTTTTCCTTATTAAAAATGATAAGGATCCTCCCATTGTAATGGGCAGCAAAATTATAAATCATCCTCCATTTAGTAGGCAAAAATTGGAGAATGCAACTTCTATCCCTCCTACTCCTAATCCGCATTTCTAAAATTCCAATAATATCCAACTTGAAATCACGAATTGGAATTAAGACTGCTGCTATAATCATGCTTCCATCTCAGATGAAGATTTTTTCTTCTTTTGTCTGGGCTTCTTTTTGTTAGACGCCACGAAATCTCCTTTGTTAATCTCTGAGCTCACTTCCTCATTACTGTCTATACTGCAGGACGAGTTATCTCCCATGAAAACAACCCTCTTTTCCTTTACTACGAACCCTGTTCTGTTCAACATTTTCCTGGATAGAACTATTTTTTGTGTCCATGTCTGGTTTATTGCCTTTTTTTTGGGTTGATTTTTCCCCATATAGCCTCCTTGGTTATGACTGTCTCTACCTTCTCTTGAATCACATATGAAGTCAATTCTTCAAAATCCGAAGTTTTGAAAGTTCTTCTCGTGGGCTTCCAAACTCTTTTAACTTGTGCCTCTGGCTTCCAGGCATATGAGACTTTAAAAGCATCCTTTAGTAATTTCATATCTTCATTTAGTCTCATGAACGGGATTTCTATAAGAAGATCCCTCGTTGCCTCCACAAGCACAAATACCCTTGCAAAATTGATTCTTCTAATTTCTGTCGTAGCATGGTCTAGACAGATCGGCTTGCCAATATAATTAGCTTGATAACTTTAACCTTTCAGTGGTCCAATACTCAGGCGGAACTCTATAAATGCACATCCAAATAGGTATATTAGATGTTTGGATTTTATCCAAAACTAACCTGGGTTTCCAGTTTTGCAAAAATAAAGGTTTGTTATAAATGTGCCATGGTCCAGACTCACTTACCTTAAATGCAACCTCTTTGTTTTTCCAAATTTGAAGAAAAAGATACCCTCTTTATTAACCATCACCTCTTTGAGGCTATGCTGTCTTCAATTAGCAAATGCCCAAGCCTTCATTGTAGTTGTAGGAAAGGGAACTTTTTTATCCATGAAATAACTTATGACTATTGTTTTGTATCCGATTTTGATTGTTACCTGTTGTTTCAAATAAAGGTAGAGCTGCGTGAGGTGGGTTGGGTGTGAGGTTAGGACATTCTATCAGGTTGGAGTCATTAATTTCCAATGGGTTCAAAGCCTTCGTGGGTTCGGGTTCTTAAAGATAGGGTAGTCCCTCGGCAGTGTTGGGTGATGGCTGAAGCCTGGTGTTGGAAAGAGTTACAGGCTTTGTTTAGATGAATTACTTGTGACCCCAAGCAAAGCGAGGAAACTTTACCGAGGAAGAAGTGGACAATATAGTTATGATTATGTTTGGATCTGCGGTATAGTGGGATTAAGTACTTATTCATTACAGTTTTTAAACGTAATCACATATTTGAATATGCGGTAAATAACCGAAGGTTGGAAAAAAATATGGTGCCACCGCAGAAATCAATAAATAGAAAGAAGATTGCAGTAAAAATTTAACTTTACATTAATAACATTTACTATAAGTATTATTTTCTATTATACTCTTAATTAATATGACTAATAATGTATTTTTATGAAATATTTTATTTATTAAATTTATATTTTCTTATTTAATTTAATATTTTATTATTTATAATTTTAAATTTATATGAGGAATACTATATTTTTAATTATTTATATAGCAATTAATAGTTTATTAAATCAATAAATTTTTTAATCATTTTATCTCTTTTCAGCAATTGCAATTTTACTTGCCAAATACTCATTTTCACGTTTCAGCAGTTACTAAAATAGCAATCTCAAACACATAAATACTTATTTAAAATAAGTACCTATTATTTTAATATATTGATTTCAATAAGTTGTCAACCACCACCGCTTCTCCAAACCAAGCCTATAACTATATATACTCAAATTGTTTTACCATCATTTCATGGAACATATTTTGGTTTCTTGTCCTTCCTGTAAGAATTTATTTAATATTTCTGCTTTCTAATTACATTAATTGTTTGGTATAATTCTTTAACAATAGTTTATGCTTATTGATAAGATCTTCAAATTTAGGTTTGCGCTTATAAAATTAATTGTAAGACTGCCTTGTGTTTATTTTTAGGAGCTTTTCCCAAAAATTTTGTAAAAAGATTTTTTAATGTTTGATATTAGATGATAAAATCATAAAAAATTAGAGAAAATAATGAGTAAACAAAATTGAAATAATTTAAAAAATAATTACTATTTGTTATTTTTAGAAGTATTAAATTATGATATTTATTTAAGAAATGATAAATTATTATATTATTTATTGGACTTTGGTGTTAGGTATAACTATAAATACGGTATAACTATAAACGTATTTATTGGCTTGTTAAAAAAATGAAATCACAATTATTAAAATTAAAAAATTTGTGGCCACGGACCGATTTGCCGTGTGAACACAACACTTGGCGATTTCTACGAGTCTACCTAGTACACTTTAATTTAATATGGGTTGAATCTTCAACGTCTAATGTTTAACTCACACATGCACACACTTGAATGAGACCAGGAGATAAGGACGATGACTTAGCAGTATGCTTCCCAAGTGATCAACTCCCCAGACCATCCCCAACGTCTAATGCTTAACTAACACATGCACACACTTGAATGCGACCGACAAACGACGATGACTTTGGAGTATGCCTCCTAAGGGATCAAATCCTCAGATCATCCCACCACACAACGGCACGTCAACCCTATTTCAGGCTATTTTTAAATTTTTTGTGCTCGTAATCATATATTAACCTTATTTTAAACTATTTCATTCACACAAATATATTTGACTCAAAAAACATATATAAATAAGATGATCTGAAGTAGAGTTAGACACATAGTTATGAACATAAAGAATTTGAGCCCGCTCCCTAAGCAAATGAAAGGTGACGACGTATGAGGGGAGTGACGTCATCTTCTATCTTAATATTTAAACAAATAAGATAGTTTATTAATTACGTAATCTAAATATTTTATTTAATAAGTTTGCACTTTGCATATTTGAATTAAATAATAAATTAACTTTAAATAATTGACGAGTTTTATCAAATAAATATTAAAGTTTAAGGCAAGGGATATAAACCCTTAAAAAAATTCTTATTTACCAATGAATTTTTTTTTTGAAAATAGATTTACCAATGAAATTGTTAGAGCATCGTGCTTAGAATTTTTATGTTACAACTAGAAAAAGACTGAGAAATGAGTCAATGACTTGCGAACTTATAAAGGCAAAAGACGAAGACAGAACAATGACATATCTATGCCCCAAAAAGTTTGTTAATACCCAACGTGACCTTAATTAGAGGAGAGTATAAGTAAAGCCTGCTCCTGCCATTCTCTTCGACAGGCTCTGCAACTGCAGGTGAAAGGAAAGCACTTACCATACTCATAAAAAGGATTACCACAGGGAAAGAAGCCCACAAAACCAGACGCCACACGCACTCAAATATTTCATCAGCCTTAATGTTGGCTTTCGTTGCTGGCTGGTTAACACCCACACCCCTCTTCTTGCTTCTAAATCTCGTGATCGGTGTTATAGCCGTCACCTCAAGTTTTGGCTCTCATAAGAAGCCACAGTCCCACCACCACCCGAAGCACCAAACACTCGCTCGAGCTCCCTCCTTCTTGGAGAGAGTCAGTTACATCAACTACCCCAACTACAAATTCCAACTTTCATACTCGATAACTAGACAGGAACCGACAAGAACCGATTCTCTACACACCACCGATTACCTTAGACAAGTGGCCACGCCACAGCTCGAGCGAGCTCCCTCTCTCTTTGAACGTGTCAACTCCGTAAAATTCTCATCTTTCCCCAGATCCGAGCACGAACAGCTAGAACCTGAGGTGGGTTTGGGTGAGGAAACGGACGACAGTTCGGAGGTGGGCACAGTGCACCATCAGGTGAAGAGGAGAGAATCGGCGGAGAGTAGGGTGGCGCCGGAGAAAGTGAATAAGTCGGTGAGCGAGAAGACTTTGGCGGTGGAAGGAGAGGAAGAGATGGAAAAAGTGGAGTGTCGGACGGCTGAGACGACGAGGATAGAGAGAAACCTGTCGTTTGGGGACGATGAAGTAGATGCCAAAGCTGATGAATTTATCAAGAAGTTCAAGCAGCAACTTAGGTTGCAGAGAATTAACTCTCTTTTGCGTACCAACGACATGTTGCAAGCCGATTCAACATGCACTCAAGAGTAATATATGCTATAATCGTAGATATATAATCATAAATAAATTGAACGCGGAAGATCTGCTTCCTGCCAATGTTCTTGCTTAGAAATTTTCGAATGTTTCGTGATTTTGAATTTCTTTTGAATTCTCAATCTCAAATTAATAGTGTATTTTCGAAAGTATAAAAGGAGCTCAGGGACCTAAAATTTTGCAAGTGAAAAAAAAAATCAATATGCTCTCGTTAACCACATTAACAATTATCACAAAATTAGAAAATTATTATCCACTAATTACTTAACCTCAGACCATTTGTGGTTAAAACTACCCAAAATATGGAAAAATCTCCATACGTTTAACTTAGTATTAAATCATAATTCAATCTAAATATAGTATATGAATCATACTACATTTTGTATCAACCAAATTGTACTAAAATTTCTTAATAAATAAACCTTATATTTATTTCATGTCTAAAATAATTAATTTTCTCAAAATTTAATAATGTGCACTATAATATGAGAAAATATTATAACAGTTTCATGAAAACAATATTATCCATTAAATGAAAACTATATAATAAAACCTAATCATATTATAACAATATGATCCTTGAACTTCATTAGTGATATGCCTTTTGTCAAATGATCAATTATCATAAATTCAGTGCTAACGTGTTCAATAATTACTTTTTTTCTCCTTCACATGTTCCCTTATAGATAAAAAATTAATGTCGATGTGTTTATTTCGACTATTACTCTTATTATTTTTAATCAAAACAACATCAACTAAATTGTCGCAATATATTCTCAGTGACCTATAAATAGAATTCACGAGTCTAAGCCTATATATTTTAGCGATACACCGTGTGATGTATCCTCAAGAACAAGAAACAAACTTAACCTCTATAATGGAAATCGCAGTCAAAGACTGCTTAACAGATATAACATGATGTTAATTTTTATGAACCAACACACCCAACAAAATATGAACCTGAGTATTCTGTTACCTACAGATTACTGGTTCATCTATACATAAGCATGTAATCTTTGGTCCTTTAAAGGTACTCAACACTTTCTTTGCAACTCTCTGGTGATCTAATTCTGGGTCACTTCGATATCCGCCTAATATTTCAACACGGAATGTTTTTAATTTTTTCCCTTTCAAAATCAATTTTCGAGCATTTGTCCAAATCGAACATATCGCCTTTCAAAATAGGTGCTATACTCGGTAAACAATCTTTCATCTGAAATCTCTCTAAACTTTATTAATATAGGATTTTTAAGACAAAATCAAAATGTCACGAAATTTGTTTCAACGGATCTTAATGCTAATGACATAAGATGCATCACCTATATCTTTCATTTCAAAGTTCTTAAAAGAGAGAATGTTTCATGTCATGGAACAAAACCCCTATTATTGGTTGCAAGTAATATATCATCCACATATAATATAAGAAAACAAATTTTACTCTCATTAACTTTCTGATATATACATTGATCCATGATATTTTCTTCAAAACCAAATGATGAGATAACATCATAGAATTTAAAATACCACAAGTGGGATGTTTGTTTCAATCCATATATGGATCTTTTAAGCTTGCAAACCAAATTTTCACTATTGCTAGAGGGGAGTCTTTCTGATTGTTTCATGTAAATCTCTTCTTCTAGGTCACCATTTAAAAAGGCAGGTTTCACATCTATTTAATGTAATTCCATATCAAAATGAGTAACCAATACCAAAATTATACAGAGAGAATCTTTTTTAGACACAAGAGAAAATGTATATGTGTAACTGATTCCTTCATTTTAAGTGGATCTTTTAGCAACAAGTCTTGCCTTGTATCTCTCAATATTGCCTAATGAGTATTTATTTATTTTTAAATACCCCCTTACACCATATAAGTTTTGCTTCTTTAGGCAACTCAACAAAATCCCAAACATCATTATTTTTTATGGAATTCATTTCTTCCTTCATGACATTGTATTATAAATTTGATTCTTTGCAACTTATGGCTTGTGAAAGATTTCAGGATCATTCTTGGCTCTTATATCGTGGACAAATTCTTGTAGATATACAACATAATCACTAGTAATGACTGGTTTCTTTGTTTTAGTAGATCTCTTTAATGTTACACCAACATCCTCCTGTGGAGTTTGTGTTCAACTGGTTACTGAATGCTTTTAGATAATTCTTGAATAACCAGATCTACTAAATTATCATCATTTTGTGGAATTTATTAATTGTTATTTGTGTTGACCATAGGCTGTTAAATTTCAACAGTTAGTTGTACAACCTCTATTTGAACCTAAGGAGTGTTATGAATGACAATCAACTTATTCTTTCAGGTGAAAGGCTAAGTATCCAAATGATCATTATCTGAAACTATATCTTGAAATTGACCACTTCCACTAATCAAATTATTCTTAAGAAATTATGCATTTCTTGATTTCACAATTATAACGTGGTGTGATAAACAATACAACCTATATTCTTTAGAACTTTTAGCATATCCAATGAAACACCCGCTTAAGGTCCCTAGGTCTAATTTTTTCCCTTGTAAATAATAAATTCTTGTTCTGGATGTCCCCAAATGCATATATACCACAAACTCTATTTTCAGCCTTATTTAACTCAAATGACATCTTTGAAATAGCCTTAGTTGGTAGTCGATTTAATATATAATGTCGTCTTAAGAGCTTCAATCCACAAGGACTTAGGAAGTTTGGAGCTACTCAACATTCTTCGTACCCTGTCCAATAATGTTCAGTTTCTTTCTTTCTTTTTTGCCACACCGTTCTAGTCCGAAGATCTAAGCATAGTGTATTAGGCTACTATCTTATTTTCTTAAAGATACCTCGCAAATGGACCCAATGCTTAGGCCTTTAACACAATACTTCCTCGTTTGTCATTTTTTCTTGCAAAAGAAACACTTAGATTCCTTCTTAATGTCATCTTGGGCAGGTATTTGACCATTTCCCTTTGAGTTATCTTGATTTTTCTTCTTTCTATAAACAACTAGATGTGCACTTTGCGAACTCTTTCCCTATTTGATCAACAATCTCACTTTCTCTTGAACAAATATTGTATGTTGGACCCCGTTTCTGGAGCCCAACATCGGACATGAGACCCTAAAGCTTGAGCGTAGAGGAGGGCTTAGAATTTGGAAATTTAAAAGAAAACGCCTTCGGAAGCAAAAGCAGGCTCGCCGCGGCAAACATATGGGGGAAAATACTCTGGACCCTTCGGGAATTTTACGCCGCGGCGAGCGATTTAACTTTCACCGCGGTAAGCCCGAAATTTCATTTTCGCCGCAGCGAACATATGAGAGTAAACATCCCTGACCTTTCGGGAGAAAACCCCTATGACAAAACCCTCAACCCACAATTAACATTAACTCTACTAAATGCAACCATAAATTTCCCAACAACCATCCTCAATTTATTCCCAAAACAAAATGGAATTATACAAAAACCCATGCAACTTCCAAAATTCGAATACTTTGTGAAAACGTGAAAAATAATGGACATCTCCCATCATACAATTCATTGATATTTAAAGGTAGATTGCAAAGCTTTAATGGGCATTTCAAGCCACATTACAACATAATCGCAAAAAAACATAGTTTGCAAAAAGTAAAATTTCTCAAAATGCAACTAAAGCTTTGTTTTACAAAAGCTAACTTCAAAAGCGAAAATAAAGCTAGTTGGAGTGATGCCTTGGCTCTTAACTACTCAATCTCTTGCTCTTCACCTATAGATAGGACGGAATGGGAGGGGGTGAGCTTAAAGCTCGTAGGTAACAAGTTTGTAACAGAGAATTAAACAAAACCATTGAAAATGTTCGTTCATCACAGAAAAATTCTTATTAAAATCATAAAATGCATAGTTCCCAAATTTACAACCAAGTCGCAAAAACAGAAATCATGTATGCATCAACTTATTCACAAAATCATAAACATATAAGCACATCATAATAGTTTGGGTAGATCCAAAATAGAGCGTACTACACATTCCCACATAATGGTCCTGTGTAGCCGTGAACAGAACGTACTAACGCAATCCCACTTAATGGTCTTCCATAGCCGTGAACTTGTAGGAGTCTATGAAGGAGCTCCATGTCACTAGTGGGCAGGCAGGAGAAGCCTTTTGTCAATGTGCACTTGACTTTATTTAAGGGACCACCACAAACCCACATAACATGTATTTCATGACTTGCAAAATATATTGCTCAAAAGGCACTTTTCGGGAACATGATTTTCGTAAGTATCATATATTTCAAAACCATTTCCATCTTCGTCTCATCATCATCAATAATTCAAGTATCAAACATGTAACAATTTCTTAGATCAATCAAAAGAAATAATGCAATAAGTATGAAGCAATTTGAAATCATTTTATTTTCTTACTTTGAAAGAGAAATATTCGTGGCTTAGTAACTCTATTATAAACATGAAACCCACCTTGAATTCCTTGCTTAAACCTTGCGCAAAGGTGTCTTTCCTCTTTCTCCTCTTGCCTATTTTTCCCCACTTGATTTCCTTAAACAATAACCAAAATTCCATTCAATTCGGTTCAAAAATCGGAAAGTTAGTACCTAAACAATTTCAGACTATCCTTATGCATGAAACAAAATTCTATGCTCGACTTCCATAAAAAAATTGAGATTATTAGAGACTGAATTTACACTTAATTACTTCAAACAATTTGTATCCCTATGTCTCTAGTTTACACCAAATCAGAAATCATCTTATTTGGACATCTACACAAAAAGTTATGCCCAAAATACCGAAAGATGTCTTTGCAGAAAAAATGGAGTTCGCAGAGGCGAAGTCAGAAGTTCTCCACGGCGAACTTCTTTAGAAACTCACTCCGAAGACCTTTTTTGCTACATTTTTTGTCTTTTCACTTCCCCCCTTTCATATATCCCCCTTCTTAACACTAACCTATATTTTCTACTTCATTTTCAACCCAAAATCATTCTTAAACCAATTCATAAACTACTCTTGATCATTAACCAAATAGTAAAACAGTAACTCATACCATTCATCAACAACTTCCTACCCACATTCATCTCTTAACTAACATCAAAACATGTTTTATTCATCTAATCAAGAAGAATGATGCTTATACTTACTTAAATTCTTCAAAATCTTCAAGAATCTCCAAACCCTAGCTTTCCTCTTCTTTTTCTCCTTTTTTCTCCCTCACTCACGATTCTTTCTTCAATTTCAAACAAGACAATAACTTCTTTTCTTTTTATACGCTTAATGAGTGTGCAAGTCCATTTTGCCCCTTTCCTAAGGCCTTATGTCTTATAACCTTAAGTGTCATGCCCAATTTGCCCTTATACAATCTTACAACTTTAATACTTCA
>JANZXR010000008.1:2508552-2529073 GCA_027575705.1 Erythroxylum echinodendron | reverse complement strand
TTAATATTTCCTTTTTTAATTAAAATTTTTATACATTAATTTGATAACTATTATTACATCAAAAGTATTTATCAAATGTTTTTTCTTTTATTACAGAAAGATTTTTTTTGGGATTCTCAATTGGATGGGGTGATATATAGAGTATGTGAGTCGAGAGCGCGTACACGTTATCGCGACTTTATTGGTGCGATATATAGGGCGGCTGTACGATCGGGTTACATTTCTAAAGAAATTTGGAGTCGTTGGCTGCAATATTGGATATCACCTGAGGCGATATTGGTTTCACAGCGTAATTCGACCAATAGACTTGAAGGACCCAAGGGAAAGAGTCTTCCTGTACATACGGGATGATCTATTACCCACCAAGAGCATGCACAGAGACTTGTAAGTATCTACAATTAACAGTTATATTCTCGTCTCTTTTCTTTGTTGTATTTTAATTGAATTTGCTTTATAAAATCTATTTTACTTATAATTAACATTTTATTCTTATACAGGAAAGTCTGTGGGCGTGGCACCTACACCTCGTCAACTATTTCTGCACACTCACACTAAAAAGCATGACGGGGTGACATTCGTCAACAATCATTGTAGAGAAGTCCATGCAAGTGAAATTTATGATTTAATATTAATAATATGCTTAATAATTATCACTTACTAATGTATAAACATTGCTTTATGATAGGATCACATACAACAAACCATTGAACGGCGGTCTCAGCAATCTGAAAATGTCGTTGAGGCTGATACTTATCTTAAAGCAGTAGGTGGTAGGGATCGTCGTGGGAGGATATTCAGATTAGGATCATTTGTGAATACTTGTTATTCGCAATCTTCCACGTCTAGTACAGCAGCATCTGCTAGGCGGTCCAACAATAGTAAAATGGAAGCGCAGAGCACAGTGCAGTCATTGTCGGCTCAGTTGCAACAGACATTGAAACAGTTGCAACAGTCGATGGCAACACAACAATAGTCAATGCTACTGTACTCTCAGCTCTGTCAGGAGATGGACGAACTAAAGGGTAAGAGCAGCAGGTCACCGCACCAACCAGACGATTCACCAGCTCTTGATTAGTAGTGTAGTGTTGGTCATTTAGTTTGTATTACAGATACTTATTATTTACAATGTAACGTTTTTATTATCAATTAAGATATTTTAATTTTTAATCATTAATCAAAATTTCTATTTAACCAAATTAAATATATATTATAAATATTTAATTATTAAAATTATGCATCAATGATAATTTAAATATAATGAAAATAAATTTGTTTTAAAAAAAATAAGCAATAACTTTATTGATGGAAACAACTATTCATTGGTAAATTCCAACTACTTTAGCGACGGTAGAAGAACATATTTCGTCGTTATGTAATAAAATATGCCAACGAATAAAAATTCTGTCGATAATTTTTAAGCAAATTTACGGACGAAAAACATATTACCGTCGGTAAATTAACCGATGTAAGAGAGCATTCCGTAACTAAATTTACATACGGTTAATGAACTTTATCATCGGTAAATTTAGCGTCGGATAATTTTTAGCCCGTCGGAAATTTACGGACGGAATAGCTGTGACTATTGATACATTTTCACTACATTTATCAACGGTAAATCATTCTGCAATGTTAAATTTATCGACGGAATATTCTGATACCGTCAATAAATTTAGCTACAGCCGATTCTACAACGTTTTTGTCTGTCGGTACTTTCCGTTGGTAATATTTAATACTGACAGAATATTTATATTTTCTACCAGTATTTTGCGTCGCTAAATGACTCTTTTCTTGTAGTGTCTTTTTTTAAATTAAGCGATACAAAATTTATTATATTTTGATTGGACTTCGGTGTTGGGTATATTTTCATTTATCTCATCTACATCCCCCAACGTATTTATTTGCTTGTTAAAAGAATGAAAACCATAATTATTAAAATTAAAAAAAATTGTGGCCGTCCACCGCGTTGCCATGTGAAGACCAGGACGTTTCAGTTGGCGGATTCTACGAGTCTACCTGCCATCCAGGACACTGTTATTTATGTTGCAGAAGGTTGAAACTGCAACCTCTGTTGCTTAACTAACACATGTACACAATGCTATAGGACGATGCTTTTGGAATATGCTTCCTATATATGTGGATGAAACTCGAAAGGGGATGACGTACGGAGGGCTGACGTCGTCTTCCAGCTTAATCTTGGAAAAAATTCTTATTTATCAATTAATCAACTTTTTTGATAAATAAAAACATCTTTCTATCGACAAAATGCAACTGCTAGCCCACCTAGCTACCCCAGATCCCCTATCCTGTTTCATGTCCATAGCTAAAGCGGTCAGAAATCATACGCCGGTCACACTCCACTTTTCCTTTCCACAAGCTTCATGATTAATATGGATGCGCGTGAGATGATTTGTAAGAAAAAATTAGTAATAAAAATGAGAATTGGTATAGTAGAAAATTAAAATAAATATTATTATTATTATTATTGTGGTTGATTAAGAGGAAATAATAATAATAATTATTATTGATAGTGATTAGTTTGTAAAAAATATTAAGAAATAAAAATTTATTTTTAATTAATTATAATATAATATAATTAATTGATATAATATAATATAATTAATTAATAATAATATTTTAATTAATAAATAATTATATTTTAATTAATTAATTATAATGTAATGTAATTAATAATAATAATATTGTAATTAATTATATTTTAATGAATGAATGAATTATATTGTAATTAATTAATTAATTAATTATAATATTTTAATTAATTATAATGTAATTAATTGTATTTAATTAATTAGTACTAAGAATATTTTTTTAAAAACTACTGTTAAGAAATGAGTTTCATTCTTCTACTAAATGGAGGATTCTCCAAAAGTGAGGTATCAAATTCTTGTTTCTATAATAATAATCAACAACTGATTATTCACTTTTCATTCCTTACCTATTAATAATACCTTTTCTCAAACTCGTCAACCAAAAACCGTAAGTTGATACGGCATTACATACTCGAATTTGGTTCAGTTTGCAAATAAAAACTTTAAAAGGGTTAAATTCCTGAGATCTATCATATATATTAATTCTTATTATTTTAAAACTATTGAACATTAATTTTATGTTTTTCTTACACAATTAAATTATGGTTAAGTTATGCACGTCAAAATGATATTATTTTTAAGTTTGAAGGTTTAAATTGTTTATCTAATTAATGATTAAATTTTCCCAGCTTTTTAATAATTTGATATATTATTAAAGTATATTTTAAAAGATGCTTAGATTTTTCATGTTGACTCGTAGACTTTAAAAGACCGAAACAGACAGAAGACAGATAAATACATCCTTCTCCTTCCTTGATAATAAAAGACCGAAACAGAAGACAACATAAATACATCCTTCTCCTTCCTTTCTCCAGGAGTCTCAAGACAGAGACTGCAAGCGAAAGGATAAGGTTCCCATACTCACAAACCAGCAGCATACTCACAAACCAGAAGCCGCACGCACTAAAATCTTTGATCAGCCTCCATGTTGGCTTTCGTTGCCGGCTGGTTAACACCCACATCCCTCTTCTTGCTTCTCAATCTCGGGATCGGCGTTATAGCCGTCACCTCACGTTTTGGCTCTCATAAGAAGCCACAGTCCCACCACCACTCAGAACATCAACCACTCGCTCGAGCTCCTTCCTTCTTGGAGAGAGTCAGTTCCATCAACTTCCGCAACTACAAATTCCAATTTCCATACTCGGAACAACAAATGATTCTCTACACACCACCGAGTACCTTGAGCAGGTGGCCACGCCACAGCTCGAGCGAGCTCCCTCTCTCTTAGAACGTGTCAAGTCCATCAAATTCCCATCTTTCCGCAGATCCCAACACGAACAGCAAGAACCTGATGATGCGGGCTTGGGTGAGGAAACGGACGACAGTTCGGAGGTGCGCACAGAGCACTATCAGGTGAAGAGGAGCGAATCGGCGGAGAGTAGGGTGTCGCCGGAGAAAATTAGCAAGTCGGGGAGAGAGAAGGCGGTGGTGGTGGAAGGAGAAGAAGAGTTGGAAAGAGTGGAGTGTCGGACGGCTGAGACGACGAGGATAGAGAGAAACTTGTCGTTTGGGGACGATGAAGTTGATGCGAAAGCTGATGATTTTATCAACAAGTTCAAGCAGCAACTCAGGTTGCAGAGACTTGACTCTCTTTTGCGTTACAGGGAAATGTTTCATGGAAAACAGAAGGCGTGAAAAAAATAATAACCCCATTTCATCCAGTACTGTAATGTTTTGCTTGACTGTTTAGGCGCCCTTGTTTTTGCTTCTGTTTTTGTCTGTGGATTTTAATTTTTGTTTTTATATATGATAATATTTTAGAATTAAATAAATCTATTTTCATTTCATTTATTGATAAATGTTTAATAAAAATTATTATATTTATTAAAATAATAATTAAAAATAAAATGAAAATGTTTAAAAATTAAAATTTTTATTAAATTTAGAAAAATTAGAAACAGACAAACTTTTAATTGTTAAATTTTTGTCGCATTTATATCTGTACAATAAATAATAATAGATCTAGAAGTATGCCCTCTAGGGGTGGTCCAATTGTTGGAGTAGAAGGCGTGGGGTTAAAAGATTCTATGTTTTAATCTTCCTATTTATATTTTCTTGATCGAGTTTGTCGTACAGGATTTGCTTAGTGCGAAATACCCAATTAACGTGATTTACAGGCTATTGCGTCAATTCGAAAAGTTTACCCAATGTGCATCAAATGATAGCAATAATGGTTTCTCCGTTTAAAAAAAAAAAACTAGAAGCATACAAATTTATCCTTAATTGATAAAAAACACTGTGTTAAGTATTAAAAAAATATATAAAGAGAAAAAATAATAAATTATTTATAATTTAAAATTTTAATTAGCTATTACATAATTCCTAAAATATTTCATTAGCAGAGTGAGGATACAAAGATATCAATTGAATCCGATCAGAAGATTTCATTGAAATTTTATTATGAGACTAATGAAAGTCAAAAACCATACAAAATATAACACAACTTTATTTCTATCAAACAAGTTCGATCTATTAATTAACTTCTTTTTATGCTTCAGCTTCAACCTGCAGATTATGGTTTTCTTTGGAGAACCAGATCTTCTGTATCTACTACCTTGTATTAATTCTATTCCACGAGATCTCAATTATATAAGTATGTAAGACTCACATGGGATCTAGAGAAATGTATAAATAACATCGCATGAAATACAGTAAATACATAATAGTGAGTAAAGGACCTCAATCCTTTCCTTGGATTCTGCAACCTGCTTTCCATCCTCTTCATCTTCACAATTGTTGGGTCCCCTCCCTTGGTCCCCTGAATTTCTACTGATAATACTTAATCAAGTTGATGATGAATTATGAAATATGCTTTACTTATCATCAATGATTAAAAAACTCAATTGATCTGACCAATTTAATAATAAAAATTTTAAATTAATTTATTTTTTTGTTTAATTTATTTTAATAACTTTTATTAATAAAAAAGATCAATTTATTAATTAATCAATAGGTTTTCATAAAGTAATAAACTCTTATAAATTATAATTAATTGACTAATTTTTAAATTTATTATTGCAAATACTTAAATTGATTAATCAACCATATTTTCCACTAATGAGATAAATATTTGAATTTATTGAAACATTTCATTTCTTTCGTCAACTTAAATTAGTAAACTTTGGATATTTCCTTTAAATTAAGTACAAAAATTACTCGGCTTTGATTGTACAAGACAATTTTTTTTTTAACCCACGAGGTATTTTAGAAGAGTTCTAACTATCGGAAGGTACATTTAAGTCATCTACATCCAAACTAATTCTCGTTTGTACCGGATCAGTCCGTAAAAAATAAAGTATTGAGCAAACAAGTTTCTCCATGCTCAGATTCGAAATTGAAACTTCTAATTAAAGGATAAGATTGTAGAATCACTCGTATCAACCATGATTGGTTCCGTCCGAGACAATATTGAATAATGATGCAGTCTAGCTGTATTGCAAAAGTTAACAGTTTTGTCAGAATAAGTATTTAGATAGGCTCGATTCCTGAAGATTTCAAAGAGCAACCTCAACTTCGGAAGAGCATCCATCAAAGTATCTTCTTTCATTGTTGATTGATAATTATTATTCATATGCTCATAAGAAATCATGCGGCTTGAACTTTGAATCTTTTGTCTGTTTATGGATGCTTAAAAGCCGAAGTATATCAAATCAAAAGCTTATCCAATAAAAAACCTTACTGTTGTTCTTCCATCCCTTGTCCCCGGAAAAACTCCAGTTGTTGGTTAACAAGTTGAAGCTCCCTCTGGTGAAACTCGATCTGAGCCGTCAGTTCCTCCACAATACCCAAACAACCATGCACAGGATCCTCAGCTCTAGCGTTTGCTTCCAACAGGAGCGACATAGCAGTGTCTGTTCTCTGGTTCGGTTCCACCAAACCCATCAGCTTCATGATGTTGCCAACACCAAAAAGCTTGTGGGCATTCTGGAACTCCTGAAACCTGTTTCCTGGAAAATAAGCAGCCATTTCACACGTCTCCTCACACCTCTTCCTTTGGAGCTTGCAGACCGCACAGGGCCGATTATTACTAGTCTGACCATTCCTGTTCATGCTTGCAATGTATACTGATTCTTGATGAGAGAAAGGGTTCTTCTCCCTTTATATTAAAGAGTTTGTTCACGTGGAATGGGTGTATATAAACTGTAAATGCGGGTTAGTTTGTGTGAGAAATAAATGGTAATTAATGACTCTCCTGGCGCTAGGTAAAGAATCTGCATATTTGGGAACTAATATTAATACTACAAGATATTGTTATCCTTGCTTTTAGTTTTATCTACATGCCTTGTATGTCATGTTGTGTTATACTAATATATGAGAATAAAGGACTGATTAAATGTCCACTTATGTTTTCATAAAATCTATATATTGTATTTAAAAACTTTTTAAAATAAGCAATTTCTCAATAATATATTTAACATAGTAAAAAAATAAATTATATTAATTTGAAGACATTTATATACTTTTTATTAAAATTTAAACTGAATTACTTATACTTATATTTATATTTATTTGTACATATTTATGGAATTATTTAATATAATAATATCAGTTAAAATAAAATTTTAAAAATTAGACTGAAAGTTAAATCAGTAAAAAAAAAGTTTAATATTTAAAAGTATCAAATGGTATCATATAGTTATAAAACTAATTAAAAATTGAATAAAATAAAAAATTTTGAAATATGATTAAAGGAGATTATTATTATCCATTGAAGAATTTAAAGTTTAATTGAAAAAAAGATCGTCAAATGAAAATTAAGCGATTTATTTTGATTTATAAAAAACAATTAATTTACGAAACTAATTAATTAACTAATGACCATGTTATTTTTTAATAACAAGAATTATTAAAGTAAATCAATCAAGAAAATTATAAACTAAACTGGAGAGTCAATCGTTTCAAAGTTTTGACGAATGAATTGGCTAAATCAGCTGAATTTTTTAATCATTAGTTAAAATTATGGCGTAATTGACAATAATGTTAGTGTTTTTATTAAGAATATATATTGAGTTAAGTTTAAATCATTTATATTTTGACTTTAATTTTAAATTTTTTACATTAAAATTTGAGTTTAAATTTAAACAAATATAAATAAATGAGTCTAAACTTAAATATAAGTGAAATTTATAAATATCTAAAAGGTAAAGTTTCATATATTAAGTTAAGTCGAAATTTTCTTAATTTGAATTAAATCCAAGTAAATTATAGTTATTAAAATATAATTTCTAATTTTATAAGTTATATTTAAAAATAGAAAAGAGAAGATAATTAATTATTCGAGCCGAACTTCGAATCTGGGCACCCGTATGAACCAATTAGCACGAAGTCAAATTTGAACCCAATTTTGAAACTGAACTTGACCATTAACTTCTAGTCGAATGCTACTGACAATTCGAGTTCTGACGCTTCTGTCAGTCTACTTGTTGCTGGTGGTCTAAACACTAACACTAAAAAATCGCACTAAGAAAGAGAGAGGTCGAGGTCTAACTATGAAAAAATCTGAATATAAAGAGAGTAAATTCATTCCATTTTTATATCTAAAATCTATGTTGTAGTGTACATAGAGGTTGTTTATATAGCCGAGAAAAAAAAGAAAGCTAACAAACTACTAACTAACCAACTAACGGGCTTCTAACTAACTAACCATGACAGCTAGCATTTACATTCAGAGAAGAAGAAGAAGACTCGTGTGGTACAATGAAAAATAAATAAGAAGATTGATAAGCAGACTTCAACATTCCCCACTCAAGTTGGAGGTTGAGAAAAATGAACTAAGTCCAACTTGGCAAGGAGTTTGTGGAATAAAGGAAGATGCAGAAGCTTCGTAAAAATGTTAGCCAGTAGCAGGCTAGATGGGACATGAGTAGGAGTGATGGGACCTTCCTTGAATTTTTGTCAGACAAGGTGACAATCTATGTCAAGATGCTTAGTTCTTTCATGAAAGATCGAGTTTTCAATGATATGTAAAGCACCCTTTTTGTCACAATATAAAGGGATCGAGAGAGCAAGGTCAATCCCAAAATCGCGTAGTAAGAATATGATCCATTGTAATTCACATACAGTAGATGCCATGCTACGATATTCAGCTTCAGCCATGGACCTGGAAATAATGGCTTGTTTCTTGGAATTCCAAGAGATGAGAGAGCCGTCAAGATGAATATAGAAATCAATGACAGATCGACGTGTATCATGACAAGCTGCCCAATCAGCATCGCAATATACAGTGAGTTGAAACTGAGAGTCACAAGGATAGTGGAGACCTGTGGAAACAATATTCTTGAGATAACGAAGAATATGTTGAGCAGCATGCTAGTGATGCTTATAAGGAGTGTGAACAAATTGGCTTAGATGTTGGGTAATAAAGTGAGAGCTGATCATGTCATGTTGAGGTAAGGAAGGCGACCAATCAGGCGTCTATATTTCTCAAGATCAACCAGGAGTGGACTTCCTTCTACAGATAGTTTATAAGATGGTAGAAGAGGTGTTACAGCTGGTTTAGCACCCATCATACTGGTATCCTTAAGAATATCCATAATATATTTGCGTTGGTGAAGGTAGGTGCCGTGATCGGAGTGAGCTATTTCAATTCCAAGAAAATAGCGGGCATATCCTAAATCTTTGATAGTAAACTGTTGGTGTAAAAACGATTTTACTACAATGATATCATCCTCATAAGGTCCTGTGATTAGAACGTCATCCACATATACGATTAGAGTAACAAAATGAGAACCATTAGACTTGATAAATAGACAAGGATCATGCAACAATTGCCAAAGCCCAAACTGAGTGAGCTTAGTGGTGAATTCAATGTTCCATTCACGAGAAGCCTGCTTTAGCCCATATAAGGATCTAACAAGTTTATAAACCTGGCCAGGCTAATGTTTAAAATATCCCTCTGATGGGTGCATATAAACATTCTCATGCAGGAAACCATGCAAGAATGCATTATTTATATCAAGTTGATGGATACTTCAGGCCTTAAAAGTTGTTAATGCTAGAAAGATATGAATAGTGACCTATTTAGCCATTGAAGAGAAAGAATAAATGTAATCTAACCCAACCACTTAACTATATCCCTTGGTCACCAAGCATGCCCTAAACCTGTCCACCTTTCCATCAGGTAAATATTTGATTTTATAATCCCATTTGGAGCCTATGGCTTTCTTTCCAAGAGGAAGATAAGTGGGCTCCCAAGTCTAATTTTTTTCCAAGGCCTCTTATTCATCATGTATGGCCTGAATCCATCTAGGATCAACACTAGCTTGTTTATAGTTTGTAGGTTCTGAATTCATAGATATATTGGCCATAAAACTTATATACGAGGGATCACAGAGAGAAGATATATTCAAAGGATAGGGCTTACCTACAACAGCCTTGAACTGAGTAGGAATAACAGTGGGATTGATGGTTTGGAGAGCAGTAGACACATAATCCTTTAACCATGTTAGTTTGGTAATAGGTCGAGTGTTGTGTCTAAGAGGTACAAGAGGAGGTGTGTCATGAGATATGGAAGAAGAGGGTGAGGTTCTATCCTAGGTAGTTAGAGTTGTCTCAGCACGGAGTGTAGCTCTAATATGTGGTAATTTGGTGAAAGGTGGAGGTTCTGTAATAGTTTCTGAAGTATAATAATCTTGTATAGGCACGGGTTTGGAGCCAAAAGTGGAATCAAATGGTTTGAAGGGAAAGATGGATTCATGAAAATTCACACTACTAATGAGTATTTTGTGTGCATTTAGATCATAGATCTTAAAAGCCTTTTGTCCAGGTTGATATTCCAAAAAAATACACTTGAAAGCTCTAGTATGAAATTTATTTTTATGAGGAAAGGTATTTATGGCATAACTTATGCATCCAAAAATTCTTAAGGATGCGTATTTAGGGGGGCTACCATGAAGTAACTTATAAGGAGTTTCCATTGAATGGTAGGAGAAGGAAGTCGATTGATTATGAAAGTGGTCATAAGAATCGACTCTCCCTAAAATTTCTTAGGCAAATTGGATTGAAAAAGTAAGCCTCGAGCAATTTTTAATAGGTGTATGTGTTTTCTTTTGACAACTCCATGTTGTCCAGTGTAAGGATATGATTTTTGATGAAAAATCTCATGAGATGATAAGAAAGTCTGACATTCAAGAGATAGAAATTCTAAGCCATTGTCTGATCTTATTGTCTTGAATGTTGTATTAAACTGATTTTGGACCATGCGAAGAAAATGTTTAAGGATTGTTACCACCTGTGTCTTATGAGCTAATAGGTAGGTCCAAGTTCATTTGCTATAATCATCAACAATGGTAAGGAAATACTGGGCTCCTGTTAAGGATTTTTAATGATATGGTCCCCATATATTTATGTGAATTAACTGAAATATAGTGTCATAAGCAGTAACACTAGAAGGAAAATGTAATCGAACTTGTTTGGAGAACTTGTTTGGCAAGAGGACAAATGTCACATTGTGGAAAATCAATGATTTCTAATTTGTCAAGACAATGAAAAAGACTAAGTACATTTGGGGAGGCATGCCTCATACGTTTGTGCCAAAGAAGAAATAAGTTTGTAGCACTTTTATTACAAGTAGTAGCTATGGCAGAGGAGTGTTCAACTAGTGGAAATAAAAGGGAATTACCAAGGTTTGTAGTATGTTTACAAGTGTCTACATGAAGGTCTTTAGGATTGAGCACATACAATCATCCAACCATCCTTCCTATAGCCAATACCTGCTCAATCTGTAGGTCCTACAATACACAATGGGATGAAAAGAAAAGAAATCTTAGTTTTTCAATAGCACACAATTTGCTAACTGATAGTAATTTGTACTGAAATGAGGGTATATAAAGACAATCAGTAAGAATGATGGAATTTGATGAGGACACATTCCTAATATGTACAATTTAGTTTAGCCATTTGGTAAGTGTACTGAAGTATGAGAGGAAACAGGTTAGGGATTGAGTAGAACGGTAAAATCACAAAAAATGTGGCTCGAAGCACCAGTATTTATGATCCAATAACCCATTGCCAATAAACTTGCAGTGTTGAAACTAAATACCGTATGAGAAGTCTGAAAATTGTGCCATGTTCACCATATTACTTTCTGCTGCACCTTTTCCTTTAATCATTCTGTTAACTTCTTGGTTTATAAAGTCCTGCAACCTTTGGTTTAGATCATTAGTAAAAGGGAAATCCTTACTTGATTGTGTGTCAATAGGTGTTTCAGCCAAATGAGCCTCATGTTTTTGGTGGTTCTTCTCCTTTGATCTTGCCTCCACTAAATCCTTGTACCATTCTGGGGTTGCATGTAATTTGAAACATGTGTCTCAAGTATGTCCTGTAAAATGGCAGTGTGAGCAGACAAGAGCAGACTTGTCAACTTTCTTAGTCCCTTGAGACTTATTTCCATAACTTCCTTTCTTTCCTCCAGAAAATTGATTACTTATGGGCTGAGATTGTCTCCCAAAATTTCCATGAATAGCCAGCATTGCACTATTTTCCACAGGTTCTCCAAATACAGTGTAAACCTCCCTTTGTTTTTCGACACGTAAAATCATTGAATACGCCTTGTTTATATTAGGAAGAGGATCCATAACAAGGATTTGATCCGAATGTGATCGTAACTATCGGTTAATCCCATGAGAAACTGAATTAGTTTTCTAGAAGAAGCATATTCATTCATTTGCTTGGTTGCACATATACATTAAGGAAAAAGTTGCAAGCACTGCAACTCATCCCAAAAGCCTTTTTAATTTGGTCAAATATTGTGAGACAGAGTGATTACCTTGCAAAATTGATCATATCTCCCTTTGCAGTTGATACAGTAGAGGTCCGTTGCATTCACCAAATCGTTCCTCAAGCTCCATCCACAAATCTCTAACATATGAGGTAATAGAAAAGCCTTAACAATGTCCTTTGAGATAGAGTTAAGTAGTAATGATTGTGCCATGCAATCAACTCTGGTCCATTGTTCAAAATTCTCAGAGTCCTCGTCAGGTTGAGGACATTTGCCATTTATAAATTCGAGTTTAATCTTGACACCCAAGGCCATCTTCATGGATCGGTGCCATGACATGTAGTTATTTCCAGATAGAGGTGTGGAAACCAAAACCATACCTGGATTATCAAAAGTTTAAAGATACAGAGGATCTCCATGGTTGATGGATGAAGATCATCTAGATTCAGTCCTTTCAACATCATGGTTGCGCTGTGTATTGTGCATGACAAAAAAAAAATCAGGAACTATCTAGATAACCTTCTATGATGCCATGAAAAAATCTGAATATAAATAGAGTAAATTCATGTCATTCTATATCTAAAATCTATATTGCAGTGTACATAGAGGCTGTTTTTATAGCTGAGAAAAAAATGAAAAGCTAACAAACTGCTAACTAACCATTTATGAGACTTATAACTAATCATCGCAGCCGGCACGACAGCTGTCATTTACATTCAGAGATGAAGAAGAAGACACGTATGGTACAATGAAAAATAAATAAGATAGTTAAGGAGACTTCAACAAACTAACTCTACTCTAATGGCGGACAAACCCCAAGGCTGTTGTATGAATTAATCAAAGAGAGAAGGATTCGAGAATCACGCGGGGAAGGACGGATACACGAGAATTGGAAAAGAGAGAGAAGATACACAGAATCAAAGAATCACAAGAGAGAGAGAGAGAATCACACATGCAAGAGGGAAGGGGAAAAAATTTCATTCTATTATTGCCTATCCGTATACACATTACAGTAAAGCTTAAATACAGCTAGCGTACAATATCGTAGCTACAGCCGTATACTAACAATGGTGGACATTATTTTAAACGCACCATTTCGAATCACTTAACAGCTAACTCGCATCACTTCTTCCTTCTTCTTCTTCTTCGTCATTTACGTCTGTAACAATTCCCTTCCCCTTAACATCCCTGTCCACCATGTTTACTTTTGGAAAATGTCTTTGAAGGTCAAAAAGAAATTCCCATGTCACATTGGTCTCATCACCATCTGACCATTGGATGAGCCACAAAGTTGTTGCACGATTGTTCCTCTTGGACATACGTCGTCCTAGTATTGCCACTGGTATTCACTCACTGGAACCAATGAATTTGGGTAGCACCGAAGACGTATGATCATGCTCCCAGATGGTCTTCTTTAATTATGATACATGAAACACCGAATCGATCAGTGATACCGCCAGTAACTCCAGTTTGTATGCCACCGTACCAATTCGCTGTGTTATCTGGTATGGACCATAGTAAAGCGGAGCTAATTTCTGATTGTTCCTTCGTTGTAATGAATGTTTCCGATATAGTTGTAATTTCACCCACACATTATCCCCCACCTGGAACTCCCTTTTCGACCGTCTTGAATTTGCTTATTGCTTCATTATGTTCTGAGCCCGTCGTAGAGAGAACTGTGTCACCTTCATCATTCCTTCTCTATTCAACAAAATTCGATCAACCTCCGCCACTTTAGAATCTCCTGCAATATACTGTGTATAAACTAGTGGTGGATACCCATAAAGAACTTCAAAAGGGGTGGAGTTTATGGAGGAACGATACATAGTATTATACCACCATTCTGCCAATGTCAACCATTCATTCCATCCTTGAGGTTCTTCCCCACAGAAACATCGAAGATAAGTTTCTAAAATTTTGTTTACCGCTTCTGTAAGGCCGTCCGTTTGTGGATGATAGGCGGTGGAATATTTCAAACGAACACCCTACAATCGGAGTAGCTCTTGCCAGAATTTGCTCAAAAATACTGGGTCCCGATCACTAATGATAGCTTCCGGCATCCCATGCAACTTAAATACATTGTTGAGAAACAGTTCCGCAATGTCACCTGCCGTATATGGATGTTTAACCGGAATGAAATGAGAATACTTGGTAAACCTGTCCACGACCACTAAGATGACTGTCTTCCCCTTCGACCGCGGAAGACTTTCAATGAAATCAACATTAATTTCTCTCCAAATCCCTTCTAGTATTCTAATTGACTGTAATAATCCTGGATAAGCTGTGTTATCATGTTTGTTTCGCTGACAAACCATGCATGTTCGCATGTAGTTTCTCAAGTCGCGAGCCAATCATTTTCAAAAGAACATATTCTATACCTTCTTCGTTGTCGCCAATACTCCTGCATGTCCTCCCATGGCATCATCATGGCTGATAGTCCGAATTTGTTGTCGCAGTGTGGGGTTAGCTCTGACTATCAATCGTCCCTTCCATCGCAATAAGCCCTCCTTCCACTCATGTGCTCTAGTTTTCATTTGTCTCGCTTCCAATTGCTTCGTAATTTCGCTGATTGATGGATCATCTTTCCAACTCTTCTTAATTGCATCGAGTAACTCTCATTGAATTTGTGTCACTGTAAACATTAACATTTCCGTACCCTTCATCTGGGATAAAGCGTTGATAGCGATATTCTCCTTCCCACTTCTATACTACACTTCGAAGTTATACCCCAAGAGTTTTGGAAGCCATGATTGCTGAAATGGGGTTGATAATCGTTGTTCCAACAAGTACTTAAGGCTACGGTGGTCCGTCTTAACAATGAATCTTTTACAACTTAGATAGTGGTGCCAATACCTGATGGCTTTGATGATGGCTAAGATTTCCTTCTCATAAGTTGATAGCTCGTGGTGTCGTTTGGCCAACAATTTACTGAGAAAAGCAATTGGGTGCCCTTCTTATTGCAAGACCGCCCCGATTCTTGTCCACTGGCATCTGCTTCCACCACAAAAAATTTAGAAAAATCCGATAAGGCTAACACCGGAGCTGAAGTGATTGCCATTTTTAAGGTCTCGAATGCATTTCTTTCTTCTGATCCCCAAAGCCAATTACCCAGCCTTTCTTTCTTCAACAATTTCGTCAATGGCTAAGCAATAATCCCATATCCTTTTATGAATTGTTGATAGTATCCGGTAATTCCCAGGAACCCTTTGACTTCCGTAATGCCCTTAGGTTCCAACCAATCCACTATCGTCTGTACCTTCCGACTATCTATAGCAACTCCTTCCTTCGATATTGTATACCCCAAATATTCAACTCGACGTGCCACGAATATGTATTTGTTCCCTTTCAAAAACAACTGGTTATACTTCAACGTCCGCATAGCAACCGAAATGTGTTCAACAAGTAATTACAGAGAGGGACTGTAGATTAATATATCGTTAAAAAAGACGAGTATAAACTAACACAGAAATGGCTTGAATATATCATTCATCAATCGTTGGAATGTTGAGGGAGCGTTCGTCAAGCCGAAAGGCATGACCATGAATTTGTAATGGCCTTCGTGCATCCAAAATGCTATTTTCGGAATATCCTTCGGATGCATCCGGATTTGGTGATACCCAGAACACAGATCCAACTTGGTGAACCAGCTCGCTCCATGCAATTCGTCCAGCAATTCTTCAATTAACGGTATCGAAAATTTGTCTTTAACTGTATTTTTGTTGAGCTCTTGGTAATCGACGCACATCCGCCAGGTATCGTCTTTCTTCTTCACTAACACCACCGGAAATGCATAGGGGCCATAACTATTTTGAATAAACCCTTGTTTCATGAGATCACTCACTGTTTGTTCGATCACATCCTTTTGTGCCTTTGAATATCGATAAGGACGTATGTTAATGGCTTCCACTCCTTCCTTCAAAATGTTCTGATGATTATGGTTGCGGTTTGGTGGTATTTGCATTGGTTCCTGGAATATCTCTGCATATTCTGACAAGACGACATTAATTTCATTGACCCCACTCCAGTGTTCATCCTGTAGATTCATCTATTGCAGTTGGAGCTCAATAGGTGTTGTTAATCTCAGCATGAACAATTGTCTGTCAGATGATCCATTTAACAATTTCCCGAATTCCTTACTGGAAATGATCCGCCATTTTCTGTCCGGATTTTCGTAAATAGTGATCACTCTACCTTCCTACTGAAACGTCATCCTCCTTTCTCTAAAGTTACACAATACATCGTTGAGGCCGATCAATCACTGCACCCCAAAACTACGTCACAGCATCCAAGTGACAACACTAAAGCATCCATAGTGAACTGTGCCCCTTGCATGGTCCATGCAAACCTCTGGCAACGTTGATAGCATTTTAGCTGTAATCCTCCACCTACAGTTATAGAGATTGACTCAATATCTAGTACCTCACATCCTCCTCTTTTAACCAGAGCCGATTCCACGAAATTATGTGTGCTACCATGATCAATCAAAATGTGGATTTACCTTCGCTGAGGTATACCGACCACTCTCATTTGCTTATACTCCTTGTTTCCTGAACATCCTAGCATAGCCTGCATCGATACCAATGGTACATCATTTTTTTGATATTTTCTTCTGGTACTTCCTCTTGAATTTTCACTAGATTGTTAACATCATTATCTTCCCCTGAAACCACATAGAATTGTAGTGTCATTTTCTGCATTTGTGATCTGCGGTATATCTCTCATCATCCTAGAAGCATAATCCTTTTGCTCTCTTCTCATCAAAATCCTTACTGCTAATTTGTCGTGGTTTAAATGATCACACCTGCGACGGTGATCAAGTTGTTATGGGTGGTGTCGGCAACAGTCCATTCGAACTTGAGCCCCACGATGTGTTGGAGGTCGGTGGCCCTTTTAAGTGAACGTTAGAATGTCCAATATTATTTTTGGTTCTTACAATGGAAACGTAGGAATGCTCACTATTACTCATGTGCCTCATAGTGTTACTCTGATTAAAAAATGAATGCCCCGCCGACATCAGTATAGCTTCTTGCTTCCGAGCCAACGTATAAGCCTTGTGTAGAGATTTAGGTTCGTGCAGTTTTACTGTCACCCTATTTCTGGCTGAAGTCCCTTAATGAAGAACCCCATTAAATATTCTTCCGATAACGACAACCTATTGGAGTGATGATCAAACAATGCGCAATAATCTAAGACAATACCCTCCTGCTTTAAATCCTTAAAATCTCCTACAGGGTCGTCGAAAATTTCTGCATCAAATCCTTGTTTGAGAGCTCTGGTGAACTCATTCCAGTCTATTACTTCAAGCTGATTACGATTTCTGACGTACAATCTATAACGTTTTTGTGCCCTCTCATCCATATGTAATATTGCCACATTCACCTTACTACCTTCTGGTATTTGGTCCAGAGAAAAATATTGCTCACAACGGTAGAGCCATAGCTTGACGTTGCTATTATCGAGCACTAGGAATTCTATTCGATTCATTCTCACCAGCATTGCTCTTTCTTCTTCTGTCAGTGAACTACTCTGCGACATCGGTTCTGATGGTCCAGCATCCCCTCCTATTTTCTGTAACGTTTTCATCATCATATTTCTCAACTTCGATACCTCCTTCTCTACCCTTTCTGTTATACTATTCACTTCTGAAAGCATTCGCTCCACCAATTCCTTCAGATTATCTTCCAATTTACGTAGTTTTGCGCTTCTCGTACCTTCAGCCATGGTAATCTCCTAGGTTAAAATGCTCTGATACCAATTGTTGTATGAATTAATCAGAGAGAGAAGGATTCGCAAATCACGCGGGGAAGGACGGATACACGAGAATTGGAAAAGAGAGAGAAGAATCACAGAATCACAGAATCAAAAAAGTGAGAGAGAGAGAATCACATATGCTAGAGGGAAGGGGAACAAAATTTCATTTTATTATTGGTTGCCAATATACGCATTGCAGTAAAGCTTAAATACAGCTGACATATAATATCGTAGCTACAGCCGTATACTAACAATGGTGGACATTATTTTAAACGCAATGTTTCGAATCACTTAACGGCTAACCTGCGTCACTTCTACCTTCTTCTTCTTCTTTTTCTTCGTCATCTGCGTCTGTAACAAAGGCATTCGAGTATTACATTATCAAGTGTGTAGTTTTCCCTGTGAATTAGGTTCCCAATTTCGAGACTTGTAAGCCTTGGTTGATCCTAAATATTCCTCACCTTTGTCCCCATCTCATCAATGGTGTCTCTCTCACTTTCTCTTTATATACATATGTGTGCGCGCACGAGCACGCCGTTATGCTCACTTCAAATATCTTCTTATTCATTTTCCTTTTAATACAGAGCAAACTCGAAAGAAGCTGGTCATGTCGTCGAGCAGTTGCAATCCATCGCTATCTCTTCTACAGTCTCGGCGTTGCTGCTAAAGATATTAAGAGGATCGATATATTTCCATTCATTAGAATATTGCATAAATACATGTGTACAGACGTGTACCAAGGCTACAGATAAGGGAACATTCCTACAATCATGGAGTACAGAATATTTACAGATATACATGCATTATTTGTATTTATCTCTAATATCCCCCCTCAAGATGGACTTCCGGCAGGAAAGTCCGATCTTGTCTCGAAGCAGTAAGAATGAAGAACGTGCTAGTGGCTTGGTGAGAGGACCATCAAGCTGATCAGCAGAAGAGATAGGTGTCACACGAAGAGTGCCAGACTGAACTTGCTCACGGATGAAATGAAAATCAATGGCGATGTGCTTCATGCGGGAGTGGAAGACAGGATTGGAGCACAGATGTGTGGCGCCAATGTTGTCACAATAGATAACGGGAGTGGATGATAGAGACACTCCGAGCTCCTGGAGGAGCAAACGGATCCACTGTAGTTTAGCAGCAGTAGAGGCAATTGAGCGGTACTCGGCTTTAGTGGAGGATCCAGCAACTGTGCGTTGCTTTTTGGAGCTCCAAGAAATGAGACTACCACCAAGATAAACAAGGTATGCACTAGTGGAAGTATAGTCATCTGTGTTTCCAGCCCAGTCAGAATCGGAAAAGGCATGAAGCACAAATGTTGGAGATCTGCAAATGAGGAGGCCAAGATCAAGTGTACCACGTAGATACCTGGGCAGTCTCTTGGCGGCAGCCCAGTGTTGGGTTGTAGGCCAATGCATGAACTGAGACAGGCGGTTTATTACAAAAGCAATATCAGGCCGAGTGAGGGTTAGATACTGAAGGCTGCCTATAACTGTCCTGTACTCAGTTGCATTTGAGAAGGTTGTGCCCGAGAGAAGCTGAAGAGGTGGGTCTGTAGCCATAGGAGTGAGGACTGGTTTGGAGTCAAGCATGTTGGTCTTCGTGAGCAAATCAACAATGTATTTGCGTTGTGACAGAAGTAGACCCTGTGAGTGAGGTAGTGTTTCAATGCTCAAAAAGTAAGATAATGAGCCAAGATCTTTGAGAGAGAACTGCCGCCCAAGATGGTCAGTGAACGTCTGAAGGATAGTAGCATTTGGCCCAATGAGAATGATGTCATCCATATACACCAAAATATAGATGCAGAAACCTCCATAATTATAAATGAAGAGAGAGTTATTCGAGTGAGCATTAGTGAACCCATGACGAAAAAGGAACTGGCGCAACTCTGAATACCATGCCCGTGGTGCCTGCTTGAGACCATATATGGCCTTATGAAGTTTGTATACGTAAGATGGGAACTCAGGATCAATGAAACCAGGAGGCTGGGACATGTAGACATTGTCATGAAGGCTACCTTGAAGAAAGGCATTGTTCACATCGAGTTGGTGAATGGACCTACCCTGCTCACAACTAGTGTAAGGACAATACGAATGGTTGTGGACTTGACCATGGGGCTGAAAGTATCATGATAATCAACACCCGGGCATTGTTGAAAACCGTTGGCTACCAACCGAGCTTTGTACCTGTCAATAGAGCCATCAGATAAACGTTTAGTTCGAAAAATCCATTTGCACCCCACAAGATTTGTCGCCTGAGAAGGAGGAACCAGTTCCCAAGTGCCATTCTGGATAAGAGCATGAAAATCCTCTGACATAGCTTGATGCCATTTAGGATCTTTTAATGCTTGGCCGATTGATGATGGCTTCAGGTCTGATGAAGAGGAGAGTTGTGCTGTAAGAGAGTATTTAGGATTAGGTTTATGGATGTAATTTTTGGAGTGAGT
>JANZXR010000008.1:2488635-2508452 GCA_027575705.1 Erythroxylum echinodendron | reverse complement strand
AGGTCTGATGAAGAGGAGAGTTGTGCTGTAAGAGAGTATTTAGGATTAGGTTTATGGATGTAATTTTTGGAGTGAGTGAGCATTTGATGGGTTTTGGTGGGAGGGGGTGGAGGAATAGGGTAAGGTGAGGCCGTGGGGGTTGAATGTTGGGGCGAGGAGACAGCGAGGGAGGTACTGGACATATTCGTAGGTGGCAGTGTATGAGTGAGAACTAACTGGCGTGGAGTTGGCGAAAGAAGCGTGACAGGGGGAAGCCATGCATCAACATCTATAGGGTCAGGAGTCAACGATGGGTTAGGAGAAGATGAGAAAGCAAATTACGTCTCTACAAATTTTACATGGGGAGAGATGTAGACTCGAGAGGTGCGGGTGTCTAGGCACATGTAGGCACTTTGGGTATTTGAGTACCCGACAAAGACGCAGGGAGTGGACCAAGTGGTGAGTTTGTGGGCATTATATAGCCGGATCCAAGGATAACATAGACAGCCAAAAACTTGCAATTTGAGATAATTGGGTGGTTTCTAGAAGAAGAGATGATATGGTGAAGCCATCTGAATAGTAGGGGAGGGCAGACGGTTTATAAGGTAGACAGCTGTAGCTAGAGCGTGGGACCAGTAGGAGGTGGGCATAAAGGCGTGAGTGAGTAGGGCAAGGCCGGTTTTCACAATATGGCAATGACGTCTTTCAGCGAAACCATTGTGTTCCGGTGTATGCGGTGGGGAAGTATAGTGAGTGATGCCAGATATGGACAAAAGTGAGGTTAGGGCGATGTATTCGTCGCCATTGTCAGTGTATAAAATTTTGATGGAGAGATTAAAGAACCGTTCGACTAATGCTTTGAAGCGGGGAAAAATTTCTTGAACATGTGATTTTCGTACTAGGGGGTAAAACCAAATATAGTGAGTGTAATGATCTACGAAAATGACATAATAGTTGAAACCATCATAAGATTGGACTAGTGAGGTCCAGACATCAGAGTAAATGATCTCGAGAAGACGAGTGGACACTAAAGTAGATTTATTAAATGGAAGTTTGTGGCTCTTGGAGCAATGACATGTATTACACGCATGCTTATTTAAAGTGCTTGACATTGGAAGATTAAAATGAGATACTAAATGCTGAGAGATAGGTAGCAAGGGATGACCCAACCGACTGTGCCATTCGGACATGGATGCACGCTGACTTGAAAATGCAATGATGGGAGACTCGGCTTTTGGGGTGGAAGGCAAGGAAGGCTACTCATACACGCCATTTTTAGTTGGCCCTGTCATTATTGGTGTTCTCGTGTGGAGGTCCTTCAAAATAAAACCATAGGGCATAAATTCGACAGATAAATTATCGGAAGCATAAAGTTTAGACACAGAAATTAAATTCTTATGCATAGTGGGAACACACAAGACATGATCAATTTTTAATGGGCGGGAAGATGAGGGAATAGATGCAAAACCAGAGTGAGTTATAGGAAGACCCGAGCCATCACCAATGAGGACATCTTCATGTTCCGAAATAGGGGAGTGCAGAGACAAATTTTGAAGATCATTGGACACGTGGTGAGAGGCACCACTGTCAAGTAACCAAGATGAAGTTGCGGTGGGGCCAACCTGCACATTATTTGCCTGCAGATTCCAAGTATGAAACTGAGGCGGAGCAACTTTGCGAGGAGCAGTATAGGAGATCCCAACCTGGTGCATTGGGGCTGCATTCTGAAATGCCCAAGAAAAGAGTGGATACTGTTTGACACGGTGACCCTAAGTGCCACAACCTTGGCAGTGGCCAAGGTAGGGTTTCGGCGTCCGAGTGCCAGGCTGAGGTGACGAGACTGCAGGCCATGAGGGTGGAGGAGCAGGTGATCTGGGACGCCAGTTTTTACCACATGAAGGAACAGCAGCAGGGTTTGCAGTGGCTGGAAGTGACAAAGCAGGTACTGCACTGGTTTGACACAACAGGAGTTCATGATTGAGTAATTTTTCATGAAGTTCATCGAAGGAAATCGGAGAATCCCTGGCATTGACTGCATCTACTATCGATCTGTACGAGTCATTCAAACCATCAAGGATCTTTTCTATGAGATCTTCTTCTTCAATAGGTTTTCCCAAAATGGCGAGTTCGTCTGCACGTCCCCAGACGAACTGCGTAAATTCAGTCACTGAGCGATCTCCTTGGAGAGGGCGTTTGAGTTGTTCTTTAATCTGTTTGATGTGCCCTCACAATGGTCTAGCGTAGGTGTGTGTTAGAATGTCCCACGCTTCGCGAGCAGATGTGGCACGATTTAGCAGTGACGCTACTGCTGGTGTGAGGGATCCCATGAGCGCAGAAAATATCAACTGGTCCTGTCAAAATCGGGAATCATAAGCAGGATTGGCCACTGGTTGGCCGTCAATGATGACAGTAGAGGGAGGAGGAACCAGTGAGCCATCAACATGCTTCATGAGATTGTAGCTATTCAACGTGGCTTGAAACTGCAATTTCCAAACAAGGTAATTGGTGGGAGTGAGTTTGATTTGAGATTGAGCATTGGTGTTGATCATGATGATAAGAGTGATCGGGCTCAGCAGGGTTGGGTAAGGTGTTCGTCGCCATGGCAGTAGTAGAGGTGGAGGAAGTAGCCATGGGTGATCGACGTCAGAGAAGATGAAAAAAAAGAAGAAGAAAGGATTAGGGGTGATACGGTAGCTCTGATACCATAAAGATAATTAAGAGGATTGATATATTTCCATTCATTAGAATATTGTATAAATATATGTGTACAGACGTGTATCAAAGCTACCGATAAGAGAACGTTCCTACAATCATGGAGTACAGAATATTTACGGATATATATGCATTATTTGCATTTCTCTCTAATAGCTGCCACTCCTTCCGGTGAGCTCCATTCTTTCTTAGTTGTACCAATGTTCAATTCTTAGCTCTGTTTTAAAGGCCTTAGGATCTTTGAGGTTGTTCACCTGTAGAACTTTCCTAGTTCTTCAAAAACGTGTGTGATTATTCAAGTTTTGTTGAGGCCGTTATGCAATTTCATTCCATGTGGTTGCAGGCCGTAGTTATGAACAGCAAGACGAAGTAAAGCGTCTTTCTGGCGGGAAGATCAAGAAGAAGGTAAGAGTTTTTGAGGTGACTTTGTATAGCTTCATTTTTATTTGGTGTTTTAAACCAATTGCATGATCTTGAAGTTTGTTATGTTTAAGGCAGCGTTTGTCTCTACCAGTTGTTCTTTTACTTTGTTGAATGAGACATATCATACTGTGGACTACATCACGGACACTTGGGCCCTTGGCCTGATGTAGCATACTGCTCTTTTTTGGTACTTCCAATATTTATCGTCAGATTCTCGTCGGTTTTCTCTTGTTCTGGGAAAAAGAGACCTAAACATTTTATTATAGAGTGAATTAGTGCCTCCAGTTATGTCTACATATCCAGACCAGTATACCTGTGAAGATTAATTGCCATATGCCTGTGACTAAATACTCAAATCTTACAATCTCTGCATACTTTAAGGCTAAGAAACTTAGTCAAAATGGTGAATAGCTCTGAGCATTTGCAGCTTTAAGTTCTTGGTTATTAGTTTTTCTTGATGCATATTCATGTGAAGTAAGTTTCCTAACTAATCACTTTTTCTGTTCTCCAAATTGTACCGCATGCTATGTTTTGCTGGAAAGAGAGTTTGCTCAGCAATGTACATACGCTTGTTAGGTTGAGAACAAAGACGAGAACAAAATTTTTTGGTTGGATGGTTGAGGCACATGTACATCTTACAACTTCTGTTTTAGGTCACGTAATGGAAGAAAAGTTTGGCTAATTTGGTTCCCTCTCAAGAAAATTAGAAGTAACACCTAACGAACTTTGTTACCAGTTCTAGATACCAAGTAGTGTCATGGGAATTAATTAGTAGGTTGCGGTGACTGTATCCTTTAATGCGTGTTGTTACCAAGATAATTCCTTAATATTCAGTGTCAGATATGTGGTTGCTGATGGTGTAGTTGGTGTTCAGAACTCTGTTTCTATCTTGAGATCCCCTCCCCATTTAGAAGCAAATAGTAAGAGGAGGAGATATGTGCTACAAGACATTGTGTGAATTTTGTAGCATGAATAGTCTCCTCCCTCTTCCTCATCCCCACCCGTCCTTCCTATAAAATTATTTAAAAATCCAAAAGAGAAAAAGAACAAGATTGGGAGACAGAGGATGTCGAGTTGACGTGGGCCGTGTTAGATTTACTGTTTGAAACTTCTGGCCATGTTTCAGTTATATCAATGTGGCTTTCACATATTTGTCCTTCCAACTGCTATGTGAAGCATCATCTCATCTTCTGCTCTCTTAATTCACAGTTGTTTCTGTCCTGCATGTCTCTCAATCCCACACTTCCTTCATTGTTATTCCTTTTCAGGTTCCAGCATCCTGATTCGTTAATTACTTTAAGAATGCATGAAACAGAACAATGTAAACAATGTAGTCATATGAAACCTTTCAAAAATAGGATGGTAACAGTCTTTGCATTTCCTTCTTAGAAGCATAATTTGATTGTTCGTGAAGTGCCTAATTTATCAAAAATATGATTTTCTTTCTTTTCTTAGGTCTCAGAAACTGAAGTTTATTTCATTGGTATCCCAATGTGATGACTTCCATGATCTTGAAACTGCTTCATGAGTTTGTTGCAGGTCTTCATATACCGGGGTGCCAAGCAGGGACGAAGCAATATTAGATTGCTATGGAAAATCAGTCATGTCGTGCGGATTTTAACCTCTGCCTGCGTCAAATATGGGTGTGGAATTTTTCATCGTCGCCCTATTTAAGAGTGATTGGTTACAATTTGGAGGAATAAAAGATAAACTATTATTTTAATTTGTAACGCTCTATGAAATGTAATTAAAATTTTACTGTTATTTGAATCATGTGGTGCAAATTTCACCTATACAAAACATAACAAATTTAAAGGGTATTAATATAAATTCAGTAACTTTAATTCAGAATTAAGAGAATCACAGATTTAAAAAATTATTAATTGAAAATTAATCAGTATTTTTTTATAAAATGTTTCTTTTCATTTTATATTAAATAATGCATATTTAAGATAATTATTAAACTAAAATTAATTAATTAATAGTCTTTTTCTATAAACTTACGCAAAGTTTAAATCTTGTTTCTTTTCCATGTCAAATTGTAGGATTATAATATCTCCCAAATCTTAAATTAAGATTAATAACACGTTTTATTTTTCTTTAATTTAACTAAATTTCTGATTAAATATATGATCTAACTCAACTATCCTTATTAAACTCATATAATTTATATATCACAATTTTACATAATTTATAAGGAATATTCTCTGGTTAATTTCTATAAATAGATCTTAACATAAAGAATTAACTTAGACCTTGTTTGGTTGAGAGGTTAGTAATGGAACGAGATGAAACGTAACACACTTCCATCGTTTAATTGAGAGTTTATAATGGAATGGAACGGAATGAAATGAAAGCGGGGGGTTTCATATTACGTTCCATTCCATCTTAAACAATGAAAATAAGAAACCTCCAATTTGGGAGGTGTAGGATGAAATGTAACTAATAAATATATACTACCTAATGACTCTCAATAATTTTTTTTAATATGAATTATTTCTTCTAATCTTAAACCCCTTTTCCCCAAACTTATTTATTACGGTCCACAAACTTATTACTTTCAATAATATTTTTATATTATTAATAAAATTGTATATAATTAATAAAAATAAAAAATTAATAAAATTTTATTAATAAAAATAGAAAATATATAAAAATTATTCTTTAATTGTTTGTATATATTTTTATATAAATAAATAATTTTAAAATATAAATTACGTATAATAGAATAAAATTTATTAAATAACTAATAATAATATTTGTATATAATTAATAATAAAATAATAAAATTTTTATTAAAATTTTTATTACTTTAAATAGAAAATATATAAAAAACAAGTCACAATCGTGACTTTTTAATTGGACATAATTTTTGTTTTAAAATCATAGTGTTAAATTTCTTGCAACAACTATTCTAATATTAGAGGTATAAATCTTTTCCATCTTTTTCAAACAATTTTTCATTATATTACATTATATTCTATTAAAAATCTATTCATTTTTTTCTATTCTATTCTATTTTATTCTATTAATTAACATCCAATCAATTCGACTGCTAATGTTAACTATTTTAAATTAAGTCGGACCGAATTAATTCCATCATCCGATCTGCGAAATAATGGCCAGTTGCTTCCGAACCATTTCTCAATCTTATCCTGATCAATAGTTACTAAGGGAATCTCTAGTTAAATATAGCCTAAAAGAGATGGGAAAAGCAAAAAAAGAAACTTGTCGAAAAGTATGTAGATACTAGCCTGGACCACGCTAGTATCTATTGGCTAGTATCTACATAGTTTCCGACGAGTTTCTTCTTTTGCAGGCTACTATCTATTGGCTAGTATCTACACATACTTTCCGACGAGTTTCTTCTTTTGCTTTTCCCATGTCTTTTGAAATGACTTCATCTTTTTAATGGTTTCAGTTTGTGTTCACGTCCAAAAGTTGCCTCACCGTGGCTTCACTTTCAGGGCACAGACTTATCCCACATCCATCACTATGTGTCCTGCTGGCTCATGTACATCCGTTCTTTTTAATTTGTAATGATCATTGCAAAGCAGATGCATAAGAATAAGTTGTTCCCAGTAAATAATTCCATGTTCTCAGAGGTGGAGGAATTATAAGCCTTCGGATGTGTGCATGCACGCGTGTACTGGTCTGATCGTAAAGTTGACGATTCCAAATTATCGCACTTAGAAAGCAGAAGAGCTTTAATATATGGTAAGCAAGAAAGAAATGGATGGCTAAATAGAAAGTTACGTGTTTCTTGGACAGTTATTTTCTTTATATATATATTCAAGTAATGGCAACTGTCGAATTGATTTTTTGACACCAACTTTGATTAGATTTAATTGTTTTGAAATATTATTTGAATGGACTCGGATTAATTATTAATTATTTAAATTTAAATTTTATTCAAAATTTAATTAATTTAAAATTTAATTAATTAATTTTGAATTGGTTTATTTATAAACAATCTCTACTACTAATTAAAGATAAGACTGCGTATTATTAGACTTGTTCAAATTCTATGTATCAGTGAAATTCATAATAAGTGTTATTGTTGTTGTTGTTGTAATTTTAAGTTGGGTTTTAAACGCTTGTCACCCTATTAGCTAATACTTAACAAAAAAGGTAACCCCATTTTATTAGTAGTCAACAAACAAATCTCAAGTTTAAGATCTAAGTTTGGGCCGATGTAAAAAAAAAAAATCAAATTTAGAGATAAGTAATTTATATTTGATTTTCAATAGTTTATTATCTACTAAAACATTAATATTTTAAAATTTAAATATTTTAAATCAATTTAAAGATTGATTTTTTAAATCTTAATTAAATTGATTCAATTAATTTGGTTCGAGACTAATCATTTAAATTCAAATTCTTCTCAGAACAACTTATAATTTGATTAGTTAATTTTAGATAGAGTTTAAATTGCTTGACATCTCTATTATCAATAGATAATATTTAAATTTGAATCGAATTTTAAATAAATCTATTATCAATTAATTCGGTTTGAGACTAGTCATTTAAATTCAATTTCTTCTCGGAAGAACTCATAATTTGATTAGTTAATTTTAGATAGAGTTTAAATTGCGTGGCATCTCTATTATCTATTACCAAATAAAAAAGTTTCATCTTGTTCTATTCATCGTCGTCGTCATCACTCAGTTTGAAATCTCACAATAAAGCGAGATTTGGAAAGGTCTTATAGTACGCAGTCTTACTCCTACAGAGTAGAGAGGTTGTTTCCGATAGATCCACATGCAAATATGACAATGAACAAATGATGCAGGTCAAAAGATTAAAAATGTAAAAATGATATGCAAATGTGACAAGAAGATTTTAAGAATAAATAAATAAATAAAATAAAAATGTGATAAAATAACTAGAATACATAATAAATAAATAGAATAAAGTAATAATAAATAAGGAAAATAGAATAATATGACTTAAAGAAAAGCTACCAAACTTTATTTAGGAGATGCAAGTTTAAAAGACAAAATTATTAGGAAAATAGCAGGATAGATATACCTAATATGCTGCAAAATTTTGCTTATACCTGATGTGTGGCAAAGCTCTTCTCACCACTTCTTGAGATGTGTGTGTCATCCTTAGACAGGGACCCTGCTAATCTGCTCATTCCGATTTTATTGGGTGTCACCTAAAGGGACAACCAGTAGTTATTGCATCCTAATATCTAAAGGCTAGTTTACTACTTTAAGCTAAAAACCAAAAAGCATGTCATGAAGAAAACAAATCCACATATGCTCAAGCTCAACCAAAGAAACAATAAACAACTCAAACTCAATCTAGTTCTTTAATAAAAATTCTTTCCTTCTTCTATGTGCAATTAAATCTAAAAACTTTGATTTCAATAAAGTCTTGTGAGTTAAAAACCTACAAAACTAAAAAAAAAAACCCAAAAACGTCAAGCACTCCCTAATCAATCAATCAAAACATGACTAAGTAAGACCATATAGAAGAAGCAGCACCCACTAGCACAAAACATAACAAACAAGCAACAACAAAAAGGATATGAAACTCAAAAAGAACATAATTTTACCCAAAAAAAAAGAGGAGAAGTAAAAAGGACATATTATGATTAACAAGACTTGATGTTAAAGTAAATAAAAAACATCTCCTGTCTAAAGATCAAAACTTTATGATTCTGGATCACCTCCACTTCAAATCTCGTCAACTAAAAGCAATCCCAAAAACTTGAATGCATCAACAACCTAAGTAGAAGACAAAGAAAGCAAAAAACGAAAGGGAGAGGCAATGTATATACCTAGCACTCGGAACTCAACAATGGACTTCGACCTCGAACTCTACAGGCAAACCCAAATAAGTCATGGTCTGAATAAATTTTAAGTTAGAGTTAATAAAAATATTTAAATTTGAATCAAATTTTAAATTTAGAAGTATTCAAGTAAATTTTGAATTGTTAATTCTTTTTTATTTATCAAAAAGTTAAAAATTTTAAGTTCAATTTTTTTGAGCCTTATGTTCAATTTTTCCTAAATTTGTATTCATCTTTTAGGTAGATTAAAGCGACTGTTGGATCTTAAGAGCCGACTTTTATGAGAAATCTTCATCATAGATCTAGTGAGGGAATATATTCATGGACTTTGATACTACATTACAACTCAAAACTTTAAGGTATTAGGTTTATGGTTCTTTTCCATTTAGATGCCCCTCGCTAATTTCATTTATTTCCAATGTGAGATTCCTACTCACATTTCCCGTTCAAGTGTGAACTTTTACATTCAGCTTGAGCTGTTCCTTGAGCGAAAGCCTTTTGTTGCTTTTTTTTAACAGCTCGAGCATATAACGTCACCAAGAACCTTTCTACTCCATTGATATGGGCCCATCAAGAATCTCCTCGCTCTTTTTCATAGGTAGGCAATCACGGGATCCGATTATCGTCACCATACTCGTCTCTTGTCAAATCATCAGCTCTAGTACTACTTGTTAGAACTAAAGAGCTCACTTTCATGGGAGATCTTTATCGTGAATCTAGTGAGAGAATATATTCATAAGTTTGACACCACAATTTAACCCAAAACTTTAAGACATTACGTTTATGTATTATTTCCACTTACATGTCCTTCACTAATTTCATCTTTTTTTAATATGAAATTCTTACTTACACTTGACATTCTAATAATTTCTCCCTCAAGTGGAAGTCCTACCAGGAGTCTCCTTGCTTTTGTTTGTGAGGAAACAACTACAAAATTTGACCACCGTCTTTATATTCATTCCTTGTCGAACCACCAACTCTGATAGCATACTACTTGTTGGTGTTGGAGAACTCACTTATTTGGGATATTTACACCATGGATCTAGTGAGAGAACGTATTCATAAACTCTAACACTATATTTCAACCCAAAATTTTAAAATATTAAATTTATAGATCCTTTATACTTATATGATCATCTCTAATTCTTTCTGTTTCTAATATACAACTGCTCATACTTGTCGTCCTTACAGCAATGACTTAATTGGGAGGTAGGTTACGGAAGAGTACTTTTTTTTCCAGAAACAGCTAATAATTTTGGAATCAGTAACAGTGGTACACGACCTGTAAGAGCAAACACACGAAGACTCACTAACTAGCGAATACAAAAGACTCACTAACCACCGAATACAAAGTAGGATAAAGAGTGGGGCTAAATCTACTTGCTGCCAACGAGGTTGGTCCGCCAGAAAACGTACTTGTACATGGAGGACTCGAATGCCCTCAAATTCTCTGTCCCTTTTTTATGTATTTACTCTGTTTTATTCAACCTCAGTCATTTATTTGTGTGAAATTCATATAAATAAATGACTTAGATTAAATGAGACAAAATAAATATATGAAAAAAGGGATAGAAGATCACGTCCCAACTTGAATGGAGTAGGGGACAATGATCACAGCTCATAGCAGAAAACTATGCTAAGAAAAATATCAATGGGAAGTACTTTGGAAAGGGATCGATCAGAAATTATGATCTTTGTTATGGGACCCAAAATCAAAGATTTTTGATCTTGTACTTTGCCAAACATCCTAGCTAAGCTAGTGGAGATGGTTGCATTTTTCTTACAAACAAACCAGTCATGAACGAGCTTTTTGGACAATGATTTTGACGTAAGCTGAACTGACTTGTCTTTGGTTTGTGAACGCTTCCTTCTTACTTTACGCTGTAAGAACTAAGAAGATGAAGTAGAATTCGTGGAGACCGATAAAAGTTTTAGATGTTTATGTATGCATTTTCATTTTTATCAGATATATGATTATTTATAAGATTAATCGAGAAATTTAATGTCTTTTAAATAAGGTATTTTGAAAGGTAAAAATATAAATTTCTTCGGAAATTTAAGAAATTATATTTTCTGAAAATTTTCAAAAATTCACTTTCAATTTTTAGTTTCTAAAAGAATTTTAAAATTTGGATAAAAAATAACAATAAAATACAGCAACATGAATTTTATATTTAACCAATTAAATATTTTTTATATTACGATTGAATTCAATTATTAAATTCAAGTGAAAGTAATTAAATTTGATTTGAATAAATAATTTATTATTAATACTATAAGTCTAATATTGTTAATTTATGTATATTTTGTCGTTATTTTTAATCTTATTTTGAAAACTAAAAATATAAAAAGATTTTTGTGAAAATTTTAAAAATTAAGAAAAAGTTTAAATTTTATGAAATTATAAAAGAAGTTTATTTCTTTTCCTCTATTCTAAATTTATAATAATTTAATTTAAGTAAAAAAATGGCAAGTAAATACGTGTCAAAAAGTTATAAAAATAATAAGTTAATATTAATAAATCTGTTCGTATCAAATGCATTCATAATCTTCTTATTCCGACTCAAAACACCAAACCTGGACATGATTGACAGAATCGGCTAACGATCTAAATTAAAAGGACCTATAAGTAATGAATGGCTTATATTGCTGCATTTGGACTAATCCTCCATCTACGTGTGTTAACCCTATTCTACAGACAAGACAACTTGTAGGCATAAGTCTTTATGAACCAACCAAGTTGGAGGGCTCTGTCAATCTTTTTCTTCGCCTTTCTTTAGCCAATTAGGCAGGTTTCCAACGCTTCTGCCCAATTCATCATCAAACCCTAAAAACTCCACTTCAACAATCCAGAACGTTAGAAACTTTTGGTTATGTAATTGGTGTGAAGCAAATTCAACAAGATATAAAATGGAGTTTCAGATTTTTCTAGTATTAGATTATTCAACATCGAACATGTTATGGGCCACGATGATTCGTTTTATTTCTTTATTTTTTCCAATTTTATGAAGATCATCAATCTTCAGGATCCATCATTTTCAGAAATATTGGTTAGTTGGTGGAATCGAATGGGATTATCAATTATGTGTTAGACTTGTGGCTGATCACTAACGGATTGTAGATGATAATAAGAGGACAAAACGCTCCCCTTTAACCACATAAAAAAAGGGTTAGCTCCATATTTCTTATGAGATCGAACTAACGTATCGTCTTTTTATGAAAGAGTAAGCAGCTAATCGTGCTTAGGAGCAGTACCATTGAAGGGACAAACAAAGAACAAACATGACATAAGGGAGTACGTGAGTTCTTTTATAATTCAAAACAACAGGTTAATTCTGATGAGTACGTGAGATAAAACTGCAGTTGTAAAACACAGTTCAAGTTGATGACACTGTTCAAAGAAAGAGCCACCGAATGGACGGACATGAATTCCTATCGGTTCAAGGGAATGGACTTGGTGGTTGGTGGTGTTGGTATTTTAGGACCACGTGATCTTCTTTCTGGGTTGGTTTAGATCTCCGTAAAGATATTCAGTATCTAACAGTAGTCCCCTCTCGAGAGGTCCCTACCCTTTCTTTTTCCTCTGCAGGACCTCTCTCTCGCGCACAAATTCGTCCATCCTGTGACTTTCATCATCGAGAAACATGTAACTTTAACAACTTTAGACGCATCATCTATCCACTTTTTGACAAAACGTTTAGTTAGTCGAAGATCAGTACTGTCAGACATGTGCAAATTCAGGTTTGTTCGCTTTAGAAGATTGTTTATTAGTTACTTAGAATCTTCATCTTCTGTTTTCCTTAGCTATGAAGTTAATTAATTAGCTAGGTTCCACTAGAAGCCAAATGGACTTAACAACTTTAGATCTTCAGTTAATGTGATCTTCGGAGTTCAACTTGAACTACAATCAACTGCATGAACTTAGCATGCATGCTTTGTTTGATAGCATCGAATTATGGGCATAAATTCATAAATTATTTAATCTAAAATATTAAAAATTTGACAAAAGATATAAATTACCTTAAAATTTTAATGAAATTTAAAAAATATTTAATATTTTACAATTTATAAGTTAACCCTTAATTTTAAAATTAATAATAGTTTATGAAAATAACTCTTTTTTCAACGAAATTTAATAGCAAAATTTATTTATTTTTACTCTATGATATTATTATTAAAATTTACTATGAGACAAATTTAGAAACGTCAAAATCTTAAGGATGAATCAAAACCTTTAACCTTCAATTTTGTTATCCCAGGTCAAGGATATATCCAAATAGCTTGAGATACTAAAAATGTTCACAATAATTAGGAACATATGATAAATTCTTGATCATAATAAACTTCTAGCAGTCACTTTTCCATATATGTTAATTAGGTTACTGGGGCATATGCGTTTCATAGTATATGTTAATTAGGTTTCATATTTTTCAAATTTCGAAATACAATTTAAATTTTAAAATTAAATTGAAGTTTGTCTTATAAAAATCAATTTTTGTACAAATATAAACAATTAATTGAATTTATTAATATAAATATAAAAATTAGGAGTCCTTTTCAATTAATTTGCTAGTAATATTTTCTTAAAATTATAAATTAAAAATAAAATTTTATTTTTTTAACCTAATCAAAATAGTATAAATACTTATTAAAATTATTGAATAACACTAGTTTAAATTGGACAAATTAAAGAATTTAAAAAATAATTGATAAAAATTTAAAATTTAATTAAAAATTGGATCATTAAATAAAATTTTATTAATTTATTTTGATTTATAAAATCTGATTAGTTTAAAAAATCGATCGATCAATTAATGAACCGATCACTTTTTAATAAAGATTAGTAAACTAAATTAGACATAAAAATTGATCAATTAAAAATTTTAACTGTTAAAATTATTAAAGTATTGAAAAAAGAATAGAAGGAGAATCCAAATTTTTGTGAAAGTATTGGAAGTCAGGCCCCTACTAATATACCTTCTCAATGGCATATATTGACTCCTACCAGCTAGAGAATATGTTATGACCGTTCGTTTTCCTTCTCTTTTTCACTCCCTTTTTCTCTTGTTAGGTAAAAGACCTAACTATCACTGTTCTGGCAAGTGGGAAGGTATGTTTAGTTGTTTTCATGAAGTTGCCTGATACTTTCATGTAAAATAATGAGCTACACAAAGAAGGATCATACCTTGTAATTTGGCATATGGCAAACAGCTAGCTAACCAATGATCAACAGGTCTAGATTATATACTTGTAATTTGGTATATGGCAAACAGCTAGCTAACCAATGATCAATAGGTCTAGATTATACACATATATTTATATAGGATATAGATTTATGGTCTAGTTCAAATATATGCATGACCCACATGCATATCAAATAACATATTAGAGAATTCGAATAAGCTAAGTGATAAGTGTAGTTAGATGAATTCGATTCAACCTAATTGGTTAAATAAATTAAATTTAAATAAAATAATATTATTTTAATTTCGATCCGAACTATAAAATTCGAATATAAATTGAGTTCTAAGTTAAAAAAAATTCAACCCTAATAAAAATGTCAAAGCCTACGTACCGGTAAGATCTCTAGGTCAAAGATTTTCCTTTGAAACATCAAATTTCCTGGTCCAAACATCAACTCCCAACCAGTTTCATTTACTAGGATCTGAAATTGTCTGGTTACTATAAACAAATATTACCTGGTACGTAAGAACCATATGTATATGTGGCAATGCGAGATCTAAAGAGATTTAATTTATCAAAATTAATCAAATTTATTAGATATCGTTACATGAATCAATTGAAAGAACAATTATTAGAATTTTTTAATTCATGGATCAAACTTTATTTATCTCTTTTGTTTTATTAGATAAGTTGTCTATATCATTCAAGACAAACAATTAGATGATTAATATTAAATACTCGATATGGTTTATATTAAAAATTGTGAGACATCATATACAAAATTGCTTCCAAATTATTCAATGAGGAACAAAATCCAGGAAAGTGAAGAATTTCGAGGTTGGTGTTCTCCTTCTTTTCTGGTTTGAATGATCAAGTATTGATGCCTTGATTCATCAGAATTCCCCCAAACCTAGAACAAAATCCTTAAAAAGATATCTTCATCATTACCTAATCTTTACATGAACAACCAAGCTCTGTGTTATTTTGTGATTAGATTGCAGAAATTGATCCATCTTTGCGATTAGATCACGAGATCCAACGCTCCAAAAACACCCACTCCCCATCAGAGTTTGGCACCACGAAATAGACCCACAAGAATAAGCAAGTCTGTGGGTGGGGCTTGGAATCATGTATCATCTTGATGATGATGATCTATCCATGACCAACCAGGCAGACGCATTAAAACATGTGGGAAAGTGAAGCCTTCCGTTTTAGTTACGAGTTAGATTATTATTAAATAATGACTATATAATTGGAAAATATTAAGAACTGTAAGAATATAAAAACCTTCATGAATACAAAAAAATTTGGTTCCGTCAAGATCCTGTTTGCTTTGCGTATCTTTGAACGATCCTACGTTCCTTTCATCAAAACGACCTATCGTTTCTCGTTTGTTCTCATGCAAATTTCGACCCTGCTTCCACTATATAATGTATCTAAACCTTTCTTTGGCTCTCCATCTGCCTTGGCCATAAGCTTTATAGCTCTACCACCATAATCATCTTCTTCATCTTCTTCTTGTAATCATATAATCTTCTTAAGATTAGACAGATAGAGATAAAGTAACAAAAATGTCTCAGGGTGTTACAGTCCCAGCTTATTTCTTGGTCATTCTATTCGTAACTCGTTTACTGACCACAGCGGGAAGATCCAAGCCATGGTCGAGTTCTCTACCTCCTAAGATCCAAACACCTGACTTCGCAGAGAAGCTTCGTGCCGACCCAGAAGCCATCGAATCAGCCTCTAGCGACTACGGTAATATTGTCCATCGAAAGCCAGCTGCAGTTTTTTATCCTTCCTCCACGGACGACATAGTCAGCTTGATCAAGTTCGCGTACGACAATTACTCTACTCCCTTTAGCATAGCTGCTCGTGGTCGTGGGCACTCGGTCCGAGGACAGGCCACGGCGCCTAATGGCGTCGTAGTGGACATGATGAGTCTCAGGAAAAGTAAGAACGGGGTTGGTATTAGAGTCACAAAGAGCCCATCTTTGGGTTCTTACGTTGACGTTGGAGGGGAGCAACTATGGATCGATGTCTTACATGCGACATTGGAACATGGCCTTGCACCGGTTTCTTGGACCGATTACTTGTACCTGAGCGTTGGAGGTACACTCTCTAATGCTGGAATCAGCGGGCAATCTTTTCGCTATGGGCCTCAGATCAGCAACGTGCATGAAATGGATATTATCACAGGTGTGCATCCACAGGTTTTGCTTTAGCAATTAATAGTCACTTCTTGTAGGAAAAGCCAATTCTGATTCGTGTTCGCTTTGAAACAGGAAAAGGAGAGCTTGTCACTTGCTCTGCGAAGAAGAATTCTGAGCTGTTTTATGCTGTTCTAGGTGGTTTAGGCCAGTTTGGTATCATTACCAGAGCAAGAATTCCTTTACAACCGGCACCAAAAAGGGTATTAACCAATCTCATTGACTTGATGTCATGAAACATTTAATCAATTCAAGGTCATCCTCACCTCTATAAGGTCTGATTCAACTGTTTTGCTTTCAGGTCAAGTGGGTTCGAATGCTTTACACTGATTTCTCTACTTTCACAGAAGACCAAGAAAGACTGATTTCAGTGAATGGAAGGGGACAAAGTAATGCACTTGATTATGTGGAAGGTTCACTTCTCATAGACCAAGGTCCTCCAAATAATTGGAGATCCTCCTTCTTTCCGTCCTCTGATATCCCACAGATAACGTCCCTAGTAAACCAGCATGGCATTATCTACTGTCTGGAAGTTGTCAAGTACTATGATGATCACACTCAACAGACCGTAGACAAGGTACGCGTTAATACTCGCCATCATCGTCATTCCTGTTATGAAACATGTTCAAAGAGTTGACCTTTCGTGTCATTCTCTTGTAGGAACTCCAAGAACTGCTCAAGGGTTTAAGTTTCAATGATGGATTTACGTTTCAGAGAGACGTTTCCTTCGTCCAATTCTTGGATAGAGTTCGAAGTGGAGAGCTAAAGCTTCACTCCCAGGGTCTGTGGGAAGTTCCTCACCCATGGCTAAACCTCTTCGTACCAAAATCTCGTATCTCAGATTTCAATTCAGGTGTCTTCAGGGACATTGTTCTAAAACGAAACATTACCACCGGACCTGTCCTTGTATATCCTATGAATCGAAACAAGTAAGTGAAGCCATACACTTTCTTGTCAGATAAACCTTTCTATGGTTCTGAACTTGGATCATTTGATTCTATGAAAGCAACCCATTAACGTTAATGCTCCGAATTTCGGCAGATGGGATGAAAGAACTTCCGCTGTTATACCAGAAGAAGACGTTTTCTATACCGTGGGGTTTCTGCATTCAAGTGGTTTCGACGGCTGGCAAGCTTTTGATGATCAAAACAGAGAGGTCTTAGATTTCTGTAACAAAGCTGGTATTGATATTAAGCAATACTTTCCCCATTACAAAATAAGAGAAGATTGGAGTAACCACTTTGGCTCCAAGTGGAGAACGTTTAAAGCGAGAAAAGCTCGGTTTGACCCGAAAAGGATGCTATCTCCAGGACAAATGATTTTTCAGTGACATTTAAAGATGACAAGTTTTGCAGTTGTGTGATTATAGAAGCTAGTGGGTGAGGATTCTACGTTACTATATATTTTCCTGAGGTTTACAAGTGTAGAGATTCATGAAGGCACCAAAATGATCAACCACCATTTACGAATACAATTGTAAACTCCGAGATACACTAGAAGTCGAAACAAGTGTAGCCCCTAGAGAAAAAAAAAATCTAAAATTGTATTATGAATTTTTTTTTCATATAATTATCAAATTTCTTTCATAAAACATCAAAATAAAAATAAACAATCTATGATGTGAAAATAAATATTGAAATACGTGAAAATAAATGACTATATTATAATTTTAATCTATAAGATTGGAACTTGATATATTTGAATTTATTTTTATTATAAACCATCGAAAATATTTACTCCACCAATTATACTACTCCTAGAGCTATTATTTACCTTGTTACTTAACACTTTGATTAAAGAACACATTAAAAATTTACATGAATTTTTTTACAGCCACTTCATGAAAAATTATTAATTTTTGTAATTGAATTTATAAGCAAAAGAAGAAAAAAAAACTACCAATAATCCTTTACTAAGGTTTACCTTTTGATAAAAGATATAAAAGGATTTAATTAAATAATTTTTTAATACAACGAGTAATTAATTAAATCTCAATATTTTTAAAATTTAAAGAGGGCTTATTTCTTGAAATTAAGAGTAATCATGTTAAATTGAAACTAATGTAAATTTTCAATGAATGAAGTTGTCGCCATCTACATAACCAAACGAACGTCATCGCCGTCTACAATGAAAATGACTATGGGCCCTCTACAATGTAGAAATATGAAATTTTGGCAAGGCAATATTGGATTGTACGCTCAGCTCAGAATCTAGTTCTCCACATTTTGGGCCTAATGTTGGCCCAATATCACAGGAAGTATAATTCGGAAACTACGCTGATAGGTTCGGATCTGTGGAGCCATGGCTGCGGCTTCCTCGCTTCACGCTTCTAATTTAGTCATTCATCTTTCATTCTCTTCTTCAACTCCACACTCTCTCCCCAAATGCCTGCCGTCCCTTCAGAACACTCAAATTCAGGGCTTCTCATTATTGCTGTTCTAATGGTGCTATTCATGCCACTTACACAACGAAGGCCAAGAGAAAGCCCAGGCCAAGCTTCTTACAATTAGTTCAAGGCAAATGGTCTCGTAAACTGCTTCCATGAGGAAGAAATTGCCATGGCAAGAACAAAAGCACCAATTTCAACAGAAAGAAGAAGAAAATGAAGAGGAGGAGGAGGAGGACGATGAAGAGTGTTTAGAAAAGAAGTCAAATTCTGAGCTGGACTCGAGCCACTCAGTGACAACTTCATTTAATCAGTCAACTGTAGCTCCCTGGATTCATGGGACAAAACCCAGAAAGAACAATTTAGCTTATCGGCCTGAAAAGCACCAATTACTAGAGCAACAACAAGAAGAAGAACAATATATAGAAAAGAGGCCAAATTCTGAGGTGGACTCGAGCCAATCAGGAGCAACTTCATCGAGTCAGTCAACTTCAGTTCCTTGGACTCATGGGACAAAAACCAGAAAGACCCATTTGTTATATCAGCCTGAAAATGGAGAAAGTGTTGGGAAAAAAGGAGTGAAGAATGATGGACACCAATTGGCATAAATTACTAATTTTCACTGCTACCATAAAACGTCTAGTACACGATGACTTTAAATAATGCAAACATAATACTAAAAACTAAGATCACAAACCCATTATCAAATTTAGTGTCTAACATCACTGACCACTAACTCACCAAATTAGTGACTAACAAATAACTACATCCTAAGACTCACTTTCGTAAAGGTCATTAAGAAAGTTCAAAGGTTTCAACAACGAAAACCTCATTTGAAAATATGAAAAGCAAATAAGGTATTTTCCACGTTTTCTCCAATTATTTACTTTCACGTATAATCCTGAATGCTTAATTAAGGCTTGTATTACATTTTACACGCGATATCACAACAATTACGTGATTGTGTTAAGTTAAATGGAGATTTTCCAATTTCTCCATAACTAAATCGCAGAAATCAATCCATTTTTGCTTGTATAAATTGTGTATTGTTGCTTAAATTGATATTGAGCGGGCTTTGCGTTGAAAAAAGATATGGAAAACTAGACTTTGGAAGCAAATTATGGTT
>JANZXR010000008.1:2455863-2476866 GCA_027575705.1 Erythroxylum echinodendron | reverse complement strand
ACTCTTTCTCTAAAAGACATCATGCTTTGAGATATAATTGTTTAATGCTATAAAGGTTTTCTCTAATGCGGCTTAACATTCGATGAGAGAAAACAATTTTCTCTAATGTAGTTTAGCATAAAGTTCAAAGAAATTGAGACCTACAAATTAAAAAATGATAAATTTCTGATCACACAGGTATCATCCTAGTTTGCTTCACTTCATTTTCTCATTCATATTAGTAAGGTATTAGATATGCGTGGCTGTATTGGATTTGTGTTGCATACGACACATATATTTGATATTTTCCAATATTGAAAGCCTTACGAGATAGAATGATGAACTTTTATTATCTTTGGATCAAGTGGTTTTTGAACTTGATCAACTTATACATTGATTTGGCTTACCTACTTTTACTAATTTTCTTGTTGCTACAACTATTGTAATTAATTTTTGTTCAAGGGGAGAATGTTAGTAATTTTCCGAAGTTAGACAATAATTAATTATGATATTAACGATCTTACAGTTAAGCAAATTGAATTTGATCTAGTTAAAGATAATAAAGAAGCCCAATAAAATATCTTATTTTATGAACTAAAGTCCAGTGAAGAAAGTGGATACTAATCAGTGTGAGTCGGATATAAATTGGGCCTGTAATGGAAAGTCCTAATACGATTACTATATCTAATTGCTAAGGTCTTCGGTTGTCTGCTTAAGTAAGTTTGTGCATAGTCAAATGATCATAAGCGTGTAACTAAGCCTCATATTATATTTTATACACATAAATTCCAACAACAAAGTTATGGAAAAGATTGCAACTCTAGATCATAATCCTTTGAGTTAACTAGAGATGCGAAAATACCAGACGTTAAGGATTTAAATGAGGCAGTCTCTACAAAAGAAGAAAGACACAAATGACCATTTTTTTCATTTATTTAATTCCTAAATAATCCCTCGTGTGCATGGAAATGATGTTCTTTTGTTTGATATCTTTAAAATTTAAAAAAGGTCCAAAATTAATATGAAAGGGTGTATAGATATGTTATAAAACTTAATCAAATTTATTATATTTCGCTTACATGAATCAATTAAAAGAAAATTTGTTAGAATTTTAACTTTATTTATTCCTTTTTATTTTATTAGAAAATTTGTCATTCTTCCAACACAAATAATTAGATGATTAATATTAAAAACTCGACACAGTTTATTATATACAAAATTGCTTCCAAATTATTCAATGAGAGACAACATATTATGTTTTCCTATTTGACTTTACCTAAACAGACTAAAATCCGGGAAAGTGAAGAATTTCGAGGTTGGTGCTCCTTCATTTCTGGTTTGAATGATCGATCTTGATGCCTTGATTCATCAAAATTCCTCAAAATCCTTAGAAACATATATTCCTCATTACCTAATCTTCATATAAACATCCAAGCTTTATATTATTTTGTGGTTAAATTGCAAAAATTGGCCCAACTCGCTCCATCTTGACCATTAGATCACGAGATCCAACGCTCCAAAAACACCCAACCCCGGTCAAGTTTGGCACCACGAAATAGACCCTTTAGAATAAGCAAGTCTGTGGGTGGGGCTTTGAATCATTTATCATCTTGATGATGATGATCCATCCATGATCGTTAGACAAACGTATTAAAAAATGTGCAAACTGGAAACTGAAGTCTTCCGTTTTAGTTACAAGTTACATCTAATAACTATATAATTAAAAAATATTAAGACTTGTGAGAATGAAAAAGACCTTCATGAATAAAAAAACTTAGGTTCCCTCAAGAATCAAGATCCTGTGTCCTTTTCGTTATCTTTGAACCATCCTACGTTCCTGTCATCAAAACGACCTATCGTTTCCCGTTCGATCTCATGCAAATTTCGACCCTTCCACTATATAACGTATCCAAGCCTTTCTCTGGCTCTCCATCTGCCTTAACAATAAGCTCTATAGCACTACCACCGGCATCTTCTTCTTCTTCTTCTTGTAATCATCTAATCTTCTTGAGAGCAGAGAGATATAAAGTAACAAAAATGTTTCAGGGTGTTACAGTCTCAGCTTATTTCTTGGTCATTCTATTCGTAACTCGTTCACTGACCACAGCGGGAAGATCCAAGCCATGGTCGAGTTCTCTACCTCCTGAACTCCAATCACTTGACTTCCCAGAGAAGCTTCGTGCCGACCCAGAAGCCATCGTATCAGCCTCTAGCGACTACGGTAATATAGTCCATCGAAAGCCAACTGCTGTTCTTTATCCTACCTCCACGGACGACATAGTCAGCTTGATCAAGTTCGCGTACGACAATTACTCTACTCCCTTTAGCATAGCTGCTCGTGGCCGTGGACACTCGGTCCGAGGACAGGCCATGGCGCCTAATGGCGTCGTAGTGGACATGATGAGTCTCAGGAAAAGTAAGAACGGGACTGGTATCAGAGTCTCAAAGAACCCATCTTTGGGTTCTTACGTTGACGTTGGCGGGGAGCAACTATGGATCGATGTCTTACATGCGACATTGGAACATGGACTTGCACCGGTTTCTTGGACCGATTACTTGTACCTGAGCATTGGAGGTACACTCTCTAACGCTGGAATCAGCGGGCAATCCTTTCGCTACGGGCCTCAGATCAGCAACGTTTATGAAATGGATGTTATCACAGGTATGCATCCCACAGGTTTTGCTTTAGCATTTAGTAGAGTCACTTCTTGTAGGAAAAGCCAATTCTGATTCGTGTTTGCTTTGAAACAGGAAAAGGAGAGCTTTACACTTGCTCTGCGAAGAAGAATTCTGAGCTGTTTTATGCTGTTCTTGGTGGTTTAGGCCAGTTTGGTATCATTACCAGAGCAAGAATTCCTTTACAACCAGCACCAAAGAGGGTATTAACCAATCTTCTTGACTTGATGTCTGAAACATTTGATCATTTCAAGGTCATTCTCACCTTTGCAGGGTCTGATTCGACTGTTTTTGCTTTCAGGTTAACTGGATTCGAATGCTTTACAGTGATTTCTCTACTTTCACAACAGACCAAGAAAGACTGATTTCAGTGAATGGAAGGAGACAAAGTAATGCACTTGATTACGTGGAAGGTTCACTTCTCATAGACCAAGGTCCTCCAAATAATTGGAGATCCTCCTTTCCGTCCTCTGATATCCCAAAAATAATGTCCCTAGTAAACCAACACGGCATTATCTACTGTCTGGAAGTTGTCAAGTACTATGATGATCACACCCAACATACCGTAGACAAAGTATGTTGTTAATACTCGACATCATCTTCATTCCTGTTATGAAACATGTTCAAAGAGTTAACCTTTCGTATCATTCTCTTGTAGGAACTCCAAGAACTGCTCAAGGGGTTAAGTTTCAATGCTGGATTTACGTTTCAGAGAGACGTTTCCTTCGTCCAATTCTTGGACAGAGTTCGAAGTGAAGAGCTAAAGCTTCACTCCCAGGGTCTGTGGGAAGTTCGTCACCCATGGCTAAACCTCTTCTTACCAAAATCTCGTATCTCAGATTTCAATTCAGGTGTCTTCAGGGACATTGTTCTAAAACGAAACATTACCACGGGACTTGTCCTTGTATATCCTATGAATCGAAACAAGTAAGTGAAGCCATACTCTTTCTTGTCAGATAAACCTTTCTATGGTTCTGAACTTGGATCATTTGATTCTATGAAAGCAACCCATTAACGTTAATGCTCCGAATTTCTGCAGATGGGATGAAAGGACTTCCGCTGTTATTCCAGAAGAAGACGTTTTCTATACCGTGGGGTTTCTGCATTCAAGTGGTTTCGATGGCTGGCAAGCTTTTGATGATCAAAATAGAGAGGTCTTAGACTTCTGTGACAAAGCTGGCATTGAGATTAAGCAATACTTTCCCCATTACAAAACAAGAGAAGATTGGAGTAACCATTTTGGCTCCAAATGGAGCATGTTTCAAGCTAGAAAAGCACAGTTTGACCCGAAAAGGATGCTATCTCCAGGACAAATGATTTTTCAGTGACATTTAAAGATGACAAGTTCTGCAGATGTATGATCATAGAAGCTAGTAGATGAGGATTCCATATATTTTCTTGTAAGTTTACAAGTGCAGGGATTCATGAAGACACCAAAGTGGTCTACCACCATTTACGATTACAATTGTGTACTCCGACATACTTAAAAAGTTGAAACAAGTGTAGCCCCTAGAGACAAAAATTCCAAAATTGAATTATGAATTTTCGTTTTTTCATATAATTATCAATTTCTTTCATAAAATATCTAAATAGAAATAAACAATATATGATGTAAAAATATATATTGAAATACGTGTTAATTATAAAAATGAATATATGTTTTTAAAATCACTTCACGAAAAATAATAGAATTTACAAGCAAAGGAAGAAAGAAACTAACAATAATCTTTTACTAAGGTTTCCCTTTCGATAAAAGTAATAAAAGAATTTAATTAAATAATTTTTTAACACAACGAGTAATTAATTAAATTTCAATATTTTTAAAATTTAAATAAGGCTTTTTTATTTTCTATTAAATTAATAGTAATCATCATTAAATTGAAACTAATTTAATTTTTCAGTGAATTAAGTGATTGTCACCATCTACATAACTAAAAGAAAATCATCGTCATTCATGAAAATGACTATGGGCCCTTTCCAGCAAGGCTTGGATTGTTGGCTCGGCCTAGAATCCAACTCTCCCTATTTGGGCCTAATGTAGGCCCAATATCTCAGGACGTCTAATTCAAAAACTGGTACTGATAGGTTCGGATCAGCAGAGCCCTGGCTATGGCTTCCTCTCTTCACGCTTCTAATAATTCATTCGTCTTTCATTCTCTTCTTCAAATCCACCCTCACTCCCCAAATGCCTGTTATACCTTCGGAACACTCAAATTCAGGGCTTCTTGTTATTGCTGTTCCAATGGTTCTATTCATGCTACTTACACAACGAAGACCAAGAGAAAGCCCAGGCCAAGCTTCTTACAATTAGTTCAAGGCAAATGGTCTCGTAAACTCACTTCCACGAGGAAGAAATTGCCATGGCAAGAACAAAAGCAACAATTTCAACAGATAGAAGAAGAAAATGAAGGAGAGGAGGAGGAGGAGAAGGAAAAAGAGTGTTTAGAAAAGAAGCCAAATTCTGAGTTGGACTCGAGCCACTCAGCGACAACTTCATTTAATCAGTCAACTTCAGCTCCCTGGATTCATGGGGCAAAATCCAGAAAGAACAATTCGGTTTATCGGCCTGAAAAGCACCAATTACTACGGCAAGAACAAGAAGAATATATAGAAAAGAGGCCAAATTATGAGGTGGACTCGAGTCAATCAGTGACAACTTCATTGAGTCAGTCAACTTCAGCTCCTTGGACTCATGGGACAAAAACCAAAAAGACCCATTCGTTATATTGGCCCGAAAATGCAGAAAGAGTTGGTAGGTTATCCGAGTTTAAAGAAGGCAACGTACGAAATGTATCTGCCGTTGAGAAAACTGAAGGAGCACGGAAGGGCGTGAATTCCAACCACAAAGTTGCGGAAAAGATTGCAACTTTAGATGATAATTCTATTAAGTTAACTAGAGACGATAAAATACCCGTCGTCAAGGATTTAAGTGAAGCAGTCTCTACAAAGGAAGAAAGGCAATGTGAGGATAAGCGGTCGTTTAGGAATGTTGAGGTTTTTGGTTATGGTGGACAAGTGGAGACATGTGTTGTCAAGGATTTAAACGAAGCAGTCTCTGCAAAGGAAGAAGAGCAATATGAGGATAAGGGATTGTTTAGAACTATTGACTTTATTGGTGATGGTAGTGACATTAATGGCAAAATTGAGTTGCCATGGGAGAGGGGGAGTGGAGTGGAGTCTGTAGAAGAGGATGGGAGGAGGAAAACAAGTAAAACAGAGTTGGCTGAGAAAACGCTGCCTGAGCATGAGTTGAAGAGACTAAGGAACGTGGCCTTGAGGATGCTTGAGAGATTTAAGGTTGGGGCTGCTGGCATTACACAGGACTTGGTGGATGCTATTCATGAGAAGTGGAAGCTGGATGAAGTTGTAAAGTTGAAGTTTGAAGAGCCCTTTTCGTGTAACATGAAGAGGACACATGAAATGTTGGAGGTGAGTGGTTAAAGTTTGTTTCTTTCTTATTGGCCATTTATGCGAGAGGAACCATTTCAATTATATTTCAGAGCTTTGGTGACTTTGGTTGATTTCTTCCACTTAAGTGAGTGATTGTATTTTAAATTTTACTAGTGTTTTAAAGTAGGGATTGTCTTAAAAGTGATGGTAAAGCTTTTTATGGTGTTACATATTCTTTATGATTTATGGTCCAAGTATTTTATGTGATTCTTGTTCTACTTGCATCTAAACTTGATTATATTTTCTGCTATATCAGAGGAGAACTGGAGGTTTGGTGATATGGAGATCGGGCAGTTCCATTGTCTTGTACAGGGGAATGACATACAATTTTCAATGTGTACAATCATATACCAAACAAAGTGAGGATAATGTTGATGTTTTGCCACATACAGAGAGAATAATGCGTGATTCTACACGTGATGCGGGGATAAAGCTCCTTGTTAACAATAAGTATTTGAAGAATCTATCTGAAGAGGAACTCATGGACTATAGTGAACTGAACAATTTGTTAGATGAGTTGGGTCCACGGTTTAAAGACTGGTGTGGTCCAGAGCCATTGCCTGTGGATGCAGACTTACTTCCTCCTATAGTTCCTGGGTATCAACCTCCATTCAGGATTCTTCCTTATGGGGTAAGACAGAGTTTGAAAAACAAAGAGATGACATTGTTTCGTAGGCTTGCGAGAAGAATGCCTCCACATTTTGCCTTGGGTATGGCAGAACTAATATGTTGCAGTTGTAGACATTCAATCGTATGATTTTAATTCTAAGTATTACTGTAGGAAGAAGCAGAGATCTGCAAGGTCTTGCAAATTCTATGGTGAAGCTATGGGAAACGAATGCCATTGCAAAGATTGCTATCAAACGTGGTGTACAGAATACACGTAATGAGAGGATGGCAGAAGAACTCAAGGTGAGGCATTGCCAAGACTACGGTGATGATTTTACTTGAACACTCACACGCAAAAATATGACCATGGTTGTGCAATTAAACACATTTTCCCACTTCACGTACAAAATCAGTCATCTAGTCCTTTGTCTTCTGCATTAAACTTTAATAGGCAGAGGTAAATTTTCGAGTTCCCTCAATAAGATTCTAGTGATAAAGTAAGTGATTAGCACATTCAATTGTTGTGGGAGTTGCATTGACTGTGGAGATTTTTGGATGAAAATGAAATACGCCAGGCTGTCTATTTGTGATCTAGATTGGCATCTGTTTTCCAGCAACTACTATTTTAACGGATGATGAGTGGTGTCTGAATTTTGTCTGTACAAGTGCATAAGGACATTCTCATCTTCCTTCCTTGACAGGGTAATGTTCTTGTCAGGATCCTATTTGGATCAATTATTCAGCACCCTGATTTTGTTTTCATTTATATTCTTATCAAAGACAGGCTGCTAAATTTGATATTTTAACTGAAGTTTGAGATTCTGGAATCTACTATGTTCTACCTGCCTGATCTTGACTGCTTCATATTACATACCCATCATTGACAGTATCTTCCTTCTGTTTTCTCTTCTTTTTCTTAACAATAACTGTTGCATTCCTGTCTTGCAGATACTAACTGGGGGAACACTTCTTTCTAGAAACAAGGAGTACATTGTATTTTATAGAGGAAATGACTTCTTGCCACCTGCTGTTCGGGAAAAACTGAGAGAGAGGCGGCAAGTTAGTTACCTCAAACATGATGAGGAGGAGGAAGCCCGGCATGTGGCATCAACTTTTATTGATTCTACATCTAACACTCCTGTGGGCTCATTGGTTGCTGGCACCCTTGCTGAAACTATAGCCGCAAACTCTAGGTGGGGGAATCATCCAAGACGTGAAGATGTGGAGGAGATGATGAGAGAATCAGCTTCAGCCAGGCGAGCCTCATTAATCAAACGTCTTGAGAATAAACTAGCTATTGTAAGTAAAAGTTATCTGAACTAAAGAGATTCTATGATATTTGCAAACCTTCTCGAGCACTTTTTTGATAATAGAATATATAGGCGAAAGGGAAAGTCACAATTGCTGAGAAGTCGCTAGCAAAACTACAGCAATCTCTGCAACCAACTGAACTGCCAACTGATCTAGAGACCTTAACTGATGAGGAGAGGTTCCTGTTTCGCAAGGTTGGTCTTAGTATGAAACCATACCTTCTCCTAGGTAAGTATGTATGGCCACCTTGATTCCAGACATGGCGATTTTAAAAGGAAGTGTTGGTTATGCTTATGTTTTCTGTTGCAGGCCGGCGAGGACTCTATGGTGGTACCATAGAAAATATGCATTTACACTGGAAGTATCGTGAATTGGTGAAGATAATTGTTAAACGTAAAAGTTCTGCACAAGTAAAGCACATTGCTATTTCATTGGAGTCTGAGAGTGGTGGAGTTTTAGTATCAGTAGATCAAACTATGAAAGGTCATGCTATTATTGTCTATCGTGGAAAGAATTACATGCGGCCTTCTAAAATGAGGCCGAAAAATTTACTAACAAAAAGGCAAGCTTTGGCCAGGTCGATTGAACTTCAGAGACGGGAGGTAACATTAAGATTGAGGTTTATGCACCTTTACGCGAATCAAAACGAGTCATCTTTCTTTTCACCCTATTTTTTTATTCACAGGCATTAAAGCACCATATCGTAGATTTACAGGAGAAAATTGAATTGCTCAAGTCTGAAAAGGTATGACATTGCTTTTTGTCGTGTATTCCATTATGAATGAAAATTGCATAAGATATGCTGTTTGTTTACTTATTTTTTATTTCAGGAAGAGACGATTTATTTAGATAAATACTCTATGTTGGATGATTCTTCTCTTTCTGATGGTGATGATGAAGAGGTAAATGAAAATGAACTCTTGCAATCTTTCAAGCATGAACCATGTAGATTGTTGCATCTGAGCATGACAACATATTGCATTAATCTTTTTGTTTGGACAATAATTTCAACTCAAAGCTACCTTTAAATCGCTAATCTATTCGCATTTTGAAACTTTATGCGGATGACTGTGTGCTAATAATCTAACAAGCGTACACAGTGCTTCAAACGGATCCTTTTTCTAGGGATTGGGGTCAATTCTGGTATTACATGCAAAACAATGATCCTCCACTTGAGCCTTTGCTCTGTATGCAATTGGACTTACCTTCTCCATTCTTAAGTAACATTGTGTGAGTTGCACGAGAGACATAGCATTTATGGTAGATGAATTAACAAATTGCTACACTCCCAACTCAGCAGCACGAAGCAGAGGGAACATATCTTGAAGAACACAACAGCTGCAATGAAGACGCCGGTGACCAAAACTAGAATTCAATTCAACTGACAGCATGAAGAAGGCGATACGAGCATGTCGCATGGCAGCATATGTGCATCAGGCTCACGGGGCGGTATCTATATCAATGACGATAATCTTAAGCACAGGATGGTGTCACTGCCTGCAATTGTACAGTGTAAGCACAAATGTCTAACGAACAAATACATTATCCGATTCCGATCCGATTCGAGTCATGACAGGTTTTCACTGTCCACTTTTAGCTTTGATGAATGGATTGAATTGAAGCAAAGAGTAGAATTGGAGTCATTGAAAGTTATCATCAGCTGCATATGTTAGTCAAGTTAATTTTCCTTCTGAAAATATGCAGAGTTGGGACTACAGAGTCTCAGACCATTGCAGAGAAATGCCTTCTGCGGCCAACCAACTTTTATTACAATGGTTTAGGAGTTTGCTAATGTTGCTCATTCCTCAAACACCATTTTCTTTATTTAGTGAACAGGCACTACGGATGAAAGATCAAACTTTTAAATCAAGGCTTGATCCCTGTTGCTGTATATTGCTTGATTGCAGATAAAAGGAAAAGAAAGATGAAAGATCAAACTAGGGTTAGTATTAATTTAATCTTTTTAAAACAAGACCGTTGAAGAAGAAAAATCAGAAACAAAAGTCAAACTGAACTATTTTTCTACAAATAAAAGAAAAGGCAATGTTCAAAAACTTCTTGTTGTATCCTTTTCGCTCAACAACACAGTTTGGGAAACCATTTAATGCGGATTTGAAAAGAAAAATCTCAGAGTAATTAAATAATAAAAATAGAAGTTTAGAAAATGTCTCCAAATTGCTCTGAAAATGTTGACTTTTTACTTTTAGTTTTTTTATTCTTTTTTTAGAGTAAAATTGATTTATAACCTCTTTTTTTAATAACAAAATAGCCATAAAAAAACAACCTACTCGAATCGATACAAGCAAAACTCAAATTTAATATCGAGATGTCTTTGGGTAAAATTATATTATGTTTTTTGATCAAATAGATGCATATTGAGTTCGAGTTTGATATAATTTAATTTAATTTGAAGTAAATAGATTAAGTTTTAAATTGAATTTAAATTTTAAATGTATCTGGTTTGATTTTTTATTTTATTTGTTTTAAAAATTATCACGTTATTATATAATTTTTCTATTACATTTTATTAATTTCTATATATTAGAATCTTTAAATTTTAATATAATGATATTAAAAATATAAATAAACGGAAAATTAATTTATTTAATAATTAAATAATATTATAAAAAAGATAAAAATAAAATTTCAAATTTATATAAATTAAAATTTAAAAAAAAGTCAAACTAGAAGAATGTAATGTAATTAACCCGGAAACGAATGCTGAAGGATAGGGTGATGCTGAAAATAATAGTCTCCATACACATTCATTAAATTATAATAGTTAACATCAAAATATGTTCACACGTGCCTCTTTGTGTGGGTAAGTGAAAGGGCGAGTCTCTGGAGAGTTTCTAATATTTAAGTTTTTTCAAATCTAAGTTATTGTTCACGCATGCTTCCTTCCTTCTTCCTTCTTCCTTCTTCCTTCTTCCTTCTTCCTTCTAGTGGTTTTAGGTGAATAAAGGAAGAAGGTCTGAATCAAGAAAGCAGGTTTAGAGTAGGGCCAAGCTTCAACTAAGTAAAAGAGTGGGGACCTCAGAAGTAGAAAGCTGCGTTATACCGAATCAAGTTTCAACATATGAAAATATCAAATGTCCCACTTTTGTTTATCTCATCCAGTGAGTTCTATTTACATGTGTACATAAAATAAGTTAGAATAGTAAACGTAGAACAGGTTATCTGTTACCCACGAAACCTTGAATTTCGTTTATATTATTTCTAATTTGTTTTTAAAGTGTTCGTTAAATAAATCATATTTTTTCTTTTCGTAATATATATTAATCATTTATTCCACAAAATTTGGTAATATTTTGAGCCATTTAAATTAAATTTTAATTTTTAAAATAGATTTTAAATAAAAATTTTAAATTAGTTAACTTTTTATTAATTAAATGCCATATTAAAATTAACGTGACCTTACTGAAATCATGGAGTGTAAAATAGTGATAATAGAATATAATTTTTAATTAATTTAAAACAAAAAATTATGTAATAATAGGATTTATTTTTATTTAAGAATATCAAAATATTATCGTATTCACCAATTTTAAAATCTATTCTCAATGTTTTGAACTTTTTAAAATATTATAATTCAAGTTATATTTTATTATGAATATTAAAGTTGGGCCAAAGTAAAAAATTAATATAGCATCTAATAAAATTTATCATTGCACTTAAGTAAGGATGTCAATAAGAAGATGGGTGACCCAATAGGCCGGAGTTGCCCGACCTGCAGGTTCATTGACCTACTTCATTCTTACTTTTGAAAAAAATTTACAAATCGGCGATGTTCTTATGCGTAATCTACTTGCGGGTGAATTGTCCTAACCTAATCTTTACTCTTTTGTTAAAAAAATTATAAAATGACATCATTTTTGTTACTCATGATTCGATTAGGTCAAATTATTTAAACCTGTGATCTAGTCAATTTAGGCTAAAATCGAACCAAGATAAATAAGCCTGATTAAAATTGACATCCTACATTTAAGGAAGGAAGTTGCTAAGAAAGTAGCAAAAAAAGAAAAAACAAGAAAACTAATGAGGGCCTTGAATTGAACAACACCTAAATTGTCCGTATTCAATAAAGACATCACGATTCACGAGATTGTGATTCTAATAAAGTCGTTCATATTCAGGTATAACATTCCATGTTTAAGCATATTATAATAAACTACTTAGGTACTTTTAGTTACTAATACTATGGTAGTGGGACTAACTTGTTAGACAAAAAGACAAAAAGTTGAAGAAAAAGAAGAAGCATACACTAAATTTACAACAACAAAAAAATAATAATAGTAATAATAAAATTGACGAATAAACGATTGAAACTGAAATTTTAAATTTTAAATAAAATTTATAATATGTTAATTAAAATATCTAAAATTTTAAACGACTTTTAAGAATAAAACTAATGGATGTTTTGAACCCACTATTAATTAAATATGTGATTTTTATTTTTGAAAAAGTTTAACAATTATTTACCATTATTCTTAGTAATGATTTATAAAGTAGAAGAAAACAAGCATATCACTAAATTTAGAAAAAATTTAAAGATTATATTAATACATAATAAATTTAAATTAATTAATTATAATACGGTAAAGTCTAAATTTATAATTCATATATCACAAAATTGTTAAAACTTTAATTAAAATAAAAAAGTTATATACCGATAACTTTTTCGCTAAGATACGAGATTTAGAAAAAACAAATAGTATATAATTTTGTTTCTAATTATTAAAGAGACTGTTCATGTAAATGAATGAAAATAAAAATAAAAATGAATAAAAAATTATATATTAATTTTGATCTTTTAAAAAATGTTTGGAACAATTTAACCTTTCTCTATTTTTTTTATTTTTTACTAAGCGTCGTAGGCGAATTTTGATTATGGAAAGACATTTTTAAGCCATTCAAATATAGATTAATTTTCACTTAAACGGAGTAGATCCTTTCCGAAAGACAAACCTTTATTTCTAAATTTTAAATGACTACATATATAAAAAAGTTTAAACTCACAATTTCACTTTAACTAAAAGAGCCGGTTAGCAACTCAACTGCTGCAACGTGAAGATTCTTACCTCTGCCTATTAGATTCTGGATGTTTAAATTTTCTTTAAAGATTAAAGAAAAGAGGAAGCATACCCGCTGCGTTCGTTTGCCTTGACTATTTTCAAAACCGCATGAGAGTCGACTTTGACCTTTACTTTTCAAGGTTTTCCATGGCTGGCTGTGACCTCTTCGCTCTAACCCTCCCCCTCTCTTTCTACTTTTCTCCTCTACTTTTCATGCTCATAGACGTTGGTGGGTCCTCTGTCTTCCTCATCCTCTCTTTCTCTCTCTCTCTCTCTGTCGATTATTGTTCTCTGATCCACAATCCTTAACCCTACTGATACTTTTCAAAGATTTCTTCTCCACTTTCACTTTCACCTGCTCTACTTTCCTTTCTCATTTGATGATCGATCTTGCCCCAGTTTCACCATGTGCCTAAAATTTTGCAACTTGGTGCCCTTCACACTTTGCATGGATTGAAATTTCATGGATCCCATTTCAGCATCTTGTATAACTTATATATATATGGTTTTCAAATGGAGCATCTGTCCATGGCGATCAGGGTCAAAGACATAACCAAAGGAACAATAAGAGGGAGAGAGCTGAAATAGTAGTGCTGTCACTAAAGGGTTTGGTTGTACTCGCCGCAATTGTTCAACGTCGACATGGACGCGATCTTCTCGCTAGGCCAAGTCGAGCGCATCAGTTATCTCCAAACGCTCGTGCAGTCTTTTGGCAGCACTTACATTTGCCTTTGGTCGTATCTGCCTCACCCTTCCAAGTAAGCTTCGCTTATACATTCCATTGTAGCTTTCCTTTCATACATTATATTGGTTCCTAATCTTCCCCCTTTTTTCCTCTCTCTCTTATTACCAATCCATCAGCTGTTTAATGTTCTATGACGGGTATTTACAAGATGAAGTAGCTACCCAACCCAGAGCTCGAGCACTTTTTGAAGAATATCGGCAAGGATTCTACGCCATCGTCAATGAGTATGACTCGCTAGTTTCTCTTAATACATTGCTATGCCTCTTGCATGTCTGTAAGACTTATCAAACGTCTTCTCTTTTCCGATGTGTTTAGTCGAGTTCCGGGACAAGCCTTCCTGATTAAATCTCCCTGCGTAGAGTTAAATGAAATGGACCTTCACATTAAGGCTTCCATTAACCCACAACGGCAGTTCTATCAGGTAACTATAGTCAAAGATGGAATCTTTTAGAATAAATTCCAATGCTGTTAACTGGTTGGAAACATTTTTGCATTACCTGACTTCTTCTCTTTGTCTCGATCTGTTGCAGGAAGCAAGGATTAAGGTTAGTTCACTTCCTGATTCTTAGGGCTCTTCTATCTGTAGGTGTAGATTCATGTTATAGGTAAGATTTTCTCAGTTTTTCTTTCCGCTTATATATGACCACAGACAGCAGTTTTCATGGGATGCAAGAGTGGAGAAATTGAACTAGGCTGGTCCAAAGTTCCTGGAGTAAGAACTCTTCTTTTATATCAGATGTTTCTTTCATCTTTATAGATTGGTAGAGAGGACCTCACCGTACTTTAAATTTTGTATTTTATTTGCAGATTAACATGGAAAATGAGATGAGAAATTGGTTCCCGGAGGACTTCTCTCTAAAATCTCCGTTGAGAGAACTTTCCAAAACAGTTGATCCAAGTAGACATTCTTCATCTTCATCTTCATTGAGATCACTATCCATGGATAGCCCAGATACTTCTTCTTTTCTCTTCAACCTTCCAGGTACATCCCAAATACATGAAACTTTGCAAGAGGGACCATCACCATTGCAGCCACTACCAAGCACAAGTACTTTTCCTCTTCAAAGAGCCTTGCACTCTTTGCAGCCATTGCTAAACCCAACTTATCAACTCCAACAAACTATCCAATCCTTGCAACCAATTTCAAACACAACTTCTCCGCTCCAAGAAGCCCTCCAAACTTTGCAACCATTGCCAAACACAAGCAGCACCCACCAAGAAACCATGCAACTGATGTCCCTAACAAGAGAGAGTGTAGATGCGACAATGACAAGAGCCATTCTCGCAGTTTTGGGTACTTCTCCATCCTCTTCTTCTTCTTCTACACATAATTTGCTTTCTTTCCGGAGGACGAGAGAAACTGCTTTCAAGAACTTCGCCCCTGATTTGGATCGGCAAAACCCTCTAAGAGTCAATTCACAAAGACAAAGTATGCTCAAACGAGCGATTACATATTACAGAAGCTTAAACATTGCGAGGCGTGAGCATCTGCTCGGCAGCCGACCTACAAGCACTCAGTTGCACCATATGATCTCAGAAAGGAAAAGGCGCGAAAAGCTTAACGAAAGTTTCCAAGCACTTAGGTCACTTCTTCCTCCTGAGACAAAGGTATGTGAAAGATGAACAAAAACGTTAGTAGTACATGAACACTTTTATGTGCGTTAGTCCTGACTTGTTCTTCTATCGAACAGAAAGACAAAGCCTCAGTTCTCATTCGAACGAGGGAGTACCTGACCTCACTGATAGATCAAGTTGCGGAGCTGTGTCGAAAAAACCAACAGTTAGAGTCACAGCTTTCCGTTGCCAAAGAAGCAGCCGAAGAAATAAGTGAAGCCTCCTCGACGGGAAGGCTTGACGTCCGGCTCTCTCACGTATCTGACTCAACTTCATCAGACCATAGAATCGTGGACTTGCAAGTGACCGTAAGAGGAGAACATTCTGTCACGAATGCGGTCGTTCGTCTATTAGAGTTCTTGAAACAAGTTGACAATATAAATGCTGTATCAATTCAAGCCAGCTCGCACATAATAAACTCAACTCCTTTCATTCGCATAGTTTTAAGATTGCAGATTGAGGTACGCATCTGACTCAGTGATCATACATAGAGGTACCGGAACATCGATAATTAGATGATATATAGGACTACAACATTTCCATGCATTATGTGTTTTTTTTTTTTCATAAATTCATGACATTAGTGAATCTCCATACAAAACTGAGGCATGCTTGTGTAAAATTTGCTAACTTGTGGAACTCAGTTGAGCGGAAATCGAAAGTACGAGGAGCTTTCCTCATCTACTGTTTGTTATGTTACTGCTGAGAAACGAAACTTTTTTTTTTTGGATTTGTCTTTCTTTCCATTATGAAGATTGAAGACCGCCCACATGTTATTATGACCATTAGGTTTGTAGATTAGCTCGTCTGTGTAAGAAAATATCAAGAGTTTGACAGGAATATTGATTTCTTAATGCTTTGATCATACTCTTACAGGGAAGCGAATGGGACGAGTCGGCTTTCCAGGAAGCAGTGAGGAGGATTCTTTCTGATCTGGCACGTTGACAAGTGGATTGATATATATCACCTTTTGTTCATTTCTTAGGCACTATCACTTATACTCTCCTTTTTTCCAATGAATCTTAGCCATTCATTATCGCCTGCCAATGTTTAACATCTTGTCTTGGATTCGTAAGGCTAATGTATTAGTCCTTGTACAATGCTTTGTTTTAATGAAACAATCGAAGTTTTCTGAACCGTACTGATTTCTGACTACTTTCCAAGTTGCTGAATGAATCTTTGTAGCTACTTATTTGAACCCTTTTGTCTTGTCCTAACATAACCTGAAGCCTTTTGTAATGAATCCAGACATAACCTGAGGCTGTTTTCTTTGAACTCCTACTTGTCGCCCAATTTGACTCTAATTTTCTAACGGGAGATTTGTCAGGACCCTTTGAAGAGGGGAATTGAAAGACATGAGAAGGATGGAACGATTGATTCAACTTTGTCAACTTCAAAAAAACATCTTTTTGATTTGAAGGAAAAGAGAAAAACTCACCAAACCACGTACCTTAACAAGGTTCTTCCCAATATTTTAATTCCAAGAAGGACCTAGCACTAACTTGTAGATGGTAATTAAGATAGATATGTACATATTAGAACTGCTGATGTGTCACGAAATAGGGAGAAAAAGTGTCGGTCTTTTTTTCCTTTGTGGAAATCAAACATTAAGTCCTTTTCAGGTGGCGAATTTGACCGCCATCTTCCATATTGAATCTACTGATATGGCAATTCAGGGTCTCTCTTACATTTTATAGTTACTAGATGAAGTGAAAAAAGGGTTTCTATTCTGGCAAGTGACTTTTTGCTTTTACCAAGGTCGCGCCTGGTGGGATTTTGTTCTTAAGTTGCTTGATTAAAGAATTGTTAGGTTATGCAGAACTTGTCAATGTCGTCCAATGTGATCTCTAATTAATTTAAACTATTGGTTTAGACAACATATATAAATTAAAGCATCTAGAGTGTGCAAGAATATGTAAGAGTCTGGAAGGTTTAATTAACAATGATTGTAACTAATCAAATAATAATAATTAAGAAGTAACGTGGAATTGTATGTTTTGATTTAAAAAAAGAAATGTAAATACATTGTATTCCTTTCTTTTTGAAAACATTACGTATATACGCAATTTAACAATAAAAAATTTGAATCGTCCAATTTTTAAATTCCGTTTTTACTTTTCGGTTCAATCTATTTTAATAACTTTTATTGTTAAAATGATTATTTTATTAATTAATTGATTAATAAATCATTCGAAGAGTAAGAACAATTTCTTTTAATGATATTTCAATTTATTTAATTTTATTAAAACTTTAATCAATTATATGATAATTTTGTACCGATTGAATCTTTTAAACTTTCAATCTCTTATTTATCGTTTTAACTTTCGCTCTTACTTGTAAAACATTAATATAAATACAAAAAACTGTCACGTAAAAGAAGATAGGATTGTCTACCTTCTTTATGAATCAAGGGCAGGAAATAGCATCTTTATGTTACTTAGTCACTTGGCAACTAATAGTCGTGTTGCATAGAAAGGGGAATCAAGAGAAGCATCGCATGAGTTTCTCAAGTCCAATTAAACCACGTTCCCAAATCCATCATTTCTACCATAGAAGCAGCAAATAACCTAACACCAAGTAATCGGGATTTATTTGGACCATTTACTCTTAAATTCAAGGTTTGGTACCTTTCCAAGTTTTGGTGGATCCCATACCTAAAGTTGGGTCCAAGCCTCCATAAAATTCCATCGATTTTTTTTCATTTCTTTATTAATTTATTGAACGAAATAATTCTTTTAAAATAATTAAAATTTAAATTGTTTGGATTCTTTCTTTATCTATCAACTTTAGATTAAAACATCAACTACTTCTAGAAATTATATATCCCAATTCTTTTTAATCAAAGTTTAATATCGTGCATATGATTATATGACTCATAACGTAAAATTCCAAGTTCCCCCTCGTCACACCGAACAAAAGAAAAGAAAGAAGGTCTTAAAAGCTGGTCTACGGTCTAATCAATGGAATAAATCTTTTAATAATTACTTAATCTAAGAGATCATTAAATGTTAATCCGAGTCATTATAAAAATAATAGTCAATTACAATAAAATTAATTAATTATATTTAAAATATTTAATTTATAAATTTTTATTATTTAAAATTTTAAAAAAATGTAAATGCCGATGATGAGCAATGAATCATACTTGCCAGATCCTCTAGAAAAGATATTGAAGAAGTGGTCATGGCCATTTCGTACCAAGTCCAACTCCTACTGCCAAGATAAGTATAAAAATGCACCTCAAGTCATTAATACATATTCTTTAATTTCACTTGAGGATTATTATTTCATCTTTAATTACTTACCGAACATCGGTGTTGAATGCTGATGTTCATGTTTGAATTAATAAAAAAAGTGAAAAGTGGGTTCGGACTTTCGATTCCTTTTGTTGGTTGTTGTTACTTGTAATAGTTATTTATTATAAAAAAAAAGTAAACTTCTTAGAACGTGTGATTTTGCATGCTTTATATAAGCCAAGCGAAGCTTTCAACCTCAACTAGTAAATATCAGATTGTTTTAGATTTAAGTTCTAAACTTTTTATTTACCTCTAAAATTTGATATTATACTTCAAATATATGGTTGATGATTAGATATGATTTTAGTCCCACGACCATATTTTTTAGGATATCTTTGAATCTCCTAAAGTTTTAGAACATTTTTTAATAATTATTATTTTAATGTGTATTAAAAAAATTATCGTGTATATATAAAATAAATTATATATTATATATTTAAAATAAATAATTTAATAAATTAAACTATTCAAATAGATTTTGGAAGGCAATGGTATCTTACAAAATCAAATTAGAAACTTAGAAGATTATTGAAATTGCTAATGATTAAAATTTTGAATTGGTCTGGTAAAAATTTTTACTGATTAATTTTTTAGTTATATTTAACTTAATAATCATGATTTTAAATATAATTGATTTATTAATTTATTTACAAATTTTTATAAGCGAATTAATTTTTATATATTATAATAAATTAATTAATTTTTATTTAATAATTTTCTTTTTCAATTAAATTTCAAAATTTTCAATAAATAAGAGTAGTCTCTTTTTTCAATTCTATTCATTTTTATTTTTATTATTTTTATTATGATAGTAAAATTGAGTCCATTGTTTTTTACATTTAAAATGTTGATATATTAAATAATTTATTTAAAATATGTATTATATTTTTTTTAAAAGCCACACAAAAGTATTACATAATAATAAATGGACTTAGATTTAGGAGGGGGTTGATTCGCATAGGAGAATAATAATAGAAATGAGAATGAATATAGTGAAGAATGAGAATGAATATAATCATTATAATTATAACAGTGAATTAAGAGTAAGTAATAATTACTATTACTACTAATAGTGATTGGCTTATTAAAAATATTAATAAATAAAAGTTTTGTTATATTTTAATGAACTATATTTAATGAATTACATTATAATTAACTAATTAATTATATTTTAATCAATTATATTTAATTAAAAATAAAAAATAACTAAATTTTACAAAACACTTACTTATTAATAAGAAATGAAAGTCATTTGCCTCACATATGAGAGGTATGGAGTAATATCTAAAAGTGAGATATTACATTCGATCATATTAAATAACTTTTTTCATTCTTTACATATTGATTCATTCTCAAACTCCTTAATCAAGCAATCCATTAGATGTCAGGACCAAAACAAGGTTTAAAGTTTTTTCAAATATTTTAAACTTTTTTAAATTTTGGATTGGGTTCAATTCAATAGTGAATGTTAAGTCAATTTAGACTCTTCAATCTTGGTCAGGACAGATTTTCTAAATCCAATTTCGATTAAGTTCGAACTGTACTGTTATTGGGTTTAAGACATTTTAGGCTGAGCCGAATCCAAACACCAACGCTACGGATCAGAAAAGCCTCATTAAAAGTATGCCCATTTCTTGATGTATGCAAGCACAAAACATCAAAATACTGCAAAGCATTCTCGTACCTTATGTTTCATGCGACTTCCAGTGGATCTAAAAGTATTTTAAACCCAAAAAGCGAAAACCTAATGCTTTCGATCACTCAGGGACTGATACTCTTTACCAAAGAGTAAGAAACCAAGAAACGAAAGCACCAAGCCCTCCAAAATGATTAGAAGAATAACAAATCCGAAACCCCTGCAATCCCTAGCGCATCAGTTCCTCCAACGATGCAGCGTAAGCGGCACAGCGAAAGGCAAAGGCAAAGGAAAAGACGGCCAAGCCAAGAAACGGTCCAAAATCACCACCAAAAAGAGCCCTAAAGACGCATCAGCCGCCGCGTCCACCCGACTTGACCCCGACAAATACCGCCTCTATGAACAGTGCATCAACGCCCCTACTCCTGTTCGCTACCTCAAACCCCAGGCCCGAGCAAGAGAAGCCGAGCGCGAGAAACTAGGCCTCGAAAGCAAAGAACGTCTACGGGAGAAGGAGATCTTGAAGAAAGGAGGAAGGCAAGCAATGGGTGTTCCGGACGAGCCCATGGTCATCGGGACTCCTGGGTTGGACTTGATTTCGCTGGGTTTGGT
>JANZXR010000008.1:2437991-2455802 GCA_027575705.1 Erythroxylum echinodendron | reverse complement strand
GAATACAGCAGGGTTTTGATGAGGAAGCATAGGGCTAGGCAGGCGGCAGAGACTAATTTGTTGAAGATGAAGAAGGAGGCCATCGAGGCCTTGCCGGAGAAGCTAAGAGAAGCCGCTTTGGTTCCGGATTTGACCCCGTTTCCGGCGAATAGGTTTATGGCGACTTTGACTCCTCCGAGTGAAGGGTATATTCAGAAGATTAAGGAAGCTGCTTTGCGTAGCTCAGGCAAGGATAAGATCAGATAGTAATGTGTGATTCTCGAGAGGTTGGACAAAAATCCAAAGCTGGGGACTTTCCTTTTTGTCTTTTGAAAACGATCCATTACTTGTTAATTTTGGTCGTTCATGTGTTATTAGCATGTGTCGGATACTCGGATTGGTGATCTCTTTTTAGTTGAAGACCAGTTTCTAATAAGATCTAATACACACGCGTCGTAGTTACACTGCTAAATGTGAATGGTTCTCTTCAACAAGAACAAAGGAGTTAGTCTCAGCAGTTCCGGTGGTTCAGCAATGGCGTAACAAGTATTGGATTTTACAAAATTGTGGTTAGATACTTATACATATCCAACAAGTTCCTATTGTATTTCAACATCATTGCCGCATCAAACAAGAAAGGAGTTATACATATCTAACAAGTTCCTATTGTATCTCAACATCATTGCTGCATTAAACAAGAAAGGAGTTAGTCTCATTGGATTTTACGAAAGTATAGTCAGATACTTAAATATATCCAACAAGGTCCTATCGTATTTCAACTTCATTGCCCTACTAACACAAACACTTTATGAGTTAGACACTATACCCAAACCACCAATTGTCAAGCAAAAGGGTAACTTTTGATCAAATTTTCATCAATAGACAATTTGATTCTAACGTTCTAGAAAAAAATTCAAATTATCTGACATTTAAAAAAATTAATTAAAATAAGTAAGTCTTCTAAATCACATCACTTTTCTTAAAATATTAAAATATTAATTTATTTATAAGTATGAGATTTGCTATTTTTATTTAATTTATTTATAAGTCTCTCTCTTATCTTTTGTCGTTTATTTGTTGCTCTTTTCCTGTCTCTCTCACGTTTCATAAAGTTTTTAACTTTATAGTTATTTTTTATATTTTGTACCCCATAGCTGTGTTATGTTGATCTATGATTTAATATTTGAGATATCAGATGCTTATGAAGTATTAAACCAAAATCGCTTCAATTTTATAAAATGATTAACACAAATTGTAATAAAGTAAAAACTTAATTTGTACCTTATTTCAAAGCTTGATCTTTATCTTGTCGTATCCCTCGAACCGTTCCTGAAACCGATCCGTTTCAACCACCATCGTCGCATAAATGTCTGGTCTCTAACGGTATTCACAGAATAAGTTAAGAGAATTATGTAACTTTTACAGAGAGGGTTAAGCAAGAAATACTAGTTCTATAGAGCTTCAGCCTATTTATAATAAGCTTCGAATGTTTTAGTAATTTAATTAAAATTAAATTCTAATTTCAATTAAACTTTAATTAGAATTACAAATAATTCTAATTAAATACTAATTATGCCCATATAAGATTCAATATCTCATATTAATCATTATTTATTAAATATCTCATATTTAATCATAAAGTTTCTCAAACTTTGCAATCAAGTCCGACTTTATTAAATTAACTTTGCTCTCTTCAACTCATTTTATATGTGAGACCCATTAGATTCTCAAATATGTTAGTAATGATTATAAATTCTAATTCTAATTCATAATTATAATTACCTTTAATTTATCTTTAATTCTCCAATTAAACAATTTATAATCACATATCAAGATTGACATTTAGCAATGTGTCATGACCACCAAAATATTTAGGAATGTCAAAGTGGTTTTAATTAATCTTTCCGTACGTGATTTTTCCGTATAATTCGATCATTTCATCATATAATATTCTGATTAGACATAAAGCATGAAATTAATATCTATTCTATCTTAAGTCAAATCATATTAGTTCTCCGCCATTAGCTATTGATTCAATTAATGATATTTGTAATTATTTACAAAATTTCATTCCAGCTTAGTCAAAGATTTCCTAATTCAATACTAATCGAGAACAACGAAACATTCTCCCTAATTACTTTAGAGTGATGAATCCTATCTTGGTCACTCAACTACCTCCATATAGCTCATGCTATATCCAATGACTACCGATTAAACGACCCATGATTAAATAGATCATAAGTAGTATCAAAACATAGCAATTCCTATATAAGATAACTTTGATGACCTCAAGTCAAATGATCACTTATACAGTCATCACAATGAGAATTTCATAGACGTACAAGTAATGTTCCAATTGGATTTCTCATATTGGGTCTGTTCAGTGAACTTGTTCTCTAACAAGCACCCGTACGTTTGTTTAAATATTTCTATACTTTAGCCTATGAGATCGACTATTTCTTTCATAAAGAAAAACAAAACGTATGCTAGTTTTTTTACGTTCTATTAATGTCCAATCTTAATAGAACAATGACTAAGAACATTTAGAAATAATACATAAATAATGCAATATGAATCTCATAATTATAATCTCATTATAATTTCATTTGTAATGTACATTATTCCATGGACTTTATCATATACATCTAAACATGTACAAGATAAAGAATGTTTTTAAATAATTTGTCACTAAACTATAATCAAAGCGATTGGTTGTAGGGTGTAAACTTACACCAGCATCAATTTCAAACCTTATGAGCATGCACCACTAGTCTTTGACCTGAACAACAGGTGGGCCCTTTTACCGTTGGATTAGTTGATGAGATACGGATAGATGTGGAGTTGTAAGGGTTGAATACGCTAGGGACAGCCATAAACATGACAAGGGATTTTGAAAGGAAGTAGTTGACGGACCAGGAAGGGGGAGCTCGACGTACCTCTGCCTGGGCAACAACCATAAACAACTCTTCAACTTGTGCAACACTCAGGCCAATCTGCACCTATTAACAATCGAGACAGAGAACCCCAAGGAGGTTCTCCAACATCAGTCTCTAGTATAAGAAGTAGCCCAGCCTCATTTTTCAAGCGTTTGTCAAGGAAGGAGATGGATAAAAGATGAGCAAAGGGATTTTGTTTTAATTGCGATGAGCCATACTAAAGAACACAAATGTAAGCGACTGTTTTGACTTGAAATGGTAGACTCAAAGGAGGAAGAAGAACCACTTTGAGGACAAGCTCCTTGTCAGGGGAGTAAAGATAGGAGATTTACAACATATAATTTGCAATAATAACAAATTTTAATAGATAGGTCTTCAATGTCCTCTAAAAAAGGAAGGGTGTTTATTTTAACACAACCAAAATTATACTAGAGGGCAAATCTCAAAAAGTTATTCTCTTTGTGAAGATTAAATGAGGGTCGTTAATTACATGATCTTTTTTTATATTTTACAAAGAGATTATCGTAATTTATCAGTTATAAAGGAGTAACCTAATTTTAGGAGTTGAAATTAACAATGATATTGGAATTGGCTGAAGATATTGTTTGTAAATTAGGCAGAGACTTTCTATATATTCAACTATTCTTAAGGGAAGAAAACGATTCATTTTATCTAACAAGAGTGAACATGAGTCCTTACACTCTGGCTTTAGTTTAAAATGCATATTGAACCAAAAATGATATAAGCTTACTCAAAAAATAAAATAGAGGTAAATCTTTTGTTTATATTTTGGCATTAATAATATTTAGATATAAGAAATTTAAAAATATCCCATCTTTTAAAGCCTTTTTAATTCAATATTTAAATTTAAATATTTAATTCGTTTAAAATTCTTACAATTAAGATCAAATTATTGATATTTTTTAAGTCACTTAAATTTAATTAATGTTTTAATTTGAATTGGATGAATTTTAAAAACTTAGTTATTAAATTAAAAATTAAAATTTAACATTTTAAATTAAAATTTAACACTTATTTTTTTTGGTATTTAACGTTGCCATATTGGCTATAAATATATTAATACGTTAACATTTTGATTGAAACCTTAAATTTAGACTGCGTTGATTATGGCTTCGTAACGTTGCCATACGTTAACAATAGTAATTATTATTATAAAAATATAATTATAATTATGATTATATTTACAACAAAGAAACCGCATTCAAAATATAATGCAACTGAAACCCAAATATGATATGAAGAATTTAAAATCGTGCCTAATTGAAAGATGATCAAGGCTTGACTTAATAGTCCAATTTTGATATAATCAAAATTTGAATTAAATCAATATTTTTTGGTCACCAAGTAATTCAAATTGACTTTTGTTTGAGTAAACCAAATAATGAGAAATTGAAATTGCCAAATTCACAATTTAAAAACTTGCAAACACACTACAAAATGTCACAAAAATAAGAATACTAATTTGATTAAGTCATTCTCTCCATACCATGTAATCCCTCACTTTGGTAGTGTAATCACAACAAATAGAAAATATTAGTTACCAATTTATATTTTATTACAATTACAATTAATTCCTGCTAAAATTATTTTGGCGTCAAATTTCGTAGGCTTTTAGTGACAAAATTTAGTGATAAAATAAATTTTAACACTATTAATATATTAATAGTGACAATTTAATTGTGAAAGAAACTAAATTGTCACAATTACCATTATATTAGTGACCAAAATATAAATCATCACAGATAATACAAATAATAGTATCAATCAATTGTCTTGTCACTAAAAAAATCTCGTATTTGTGATGGCACAAATAGTTAGTCACAACAAAATTGACACTAAATTACAAATAGTAGTGATCATAGTTATAGTTCGGTTATTGTGACAATATGAAGTAGAACTAATTAATTGAATATTTATTGACAAAATGTTCTGTCATAACAAATAAAATATTGTGTGACGATAAAATGTTTCGTCACAACAAGAAAACAATATCAGTGACCAAACTGTGTTTTGTCACAACGATTAGAAAATATTAGTTACCAACATATGCTTTGTCACAATTATAATTAATTCTCGCCAAAATTATTTTGGCGCCAAATTTCATAGGATTTTAGTGACAAAACTTAGTGATAAAATAAATTTGAACACTATTAATATATTAATAGTGACAATTTAATTGTGAAAGAAATTAAATTGCCACAATTACCGTTATATTAATGACAAAAATATAAATCATCACAGATAATTCAAACAATAGTGTCAATTAATTATTTTCTCAAAAAAACTCATATTTGTGACAAAATAATAAGTAGTTACAAAAAAATTATCACTAAATATCTTAATTCTTGTAGTGAACATTTCTTTAAAATAAGAGATATTACATTAAAAGGGGTCTATTTAAATCCTTAGTATCATAACTAATAGGTATATTTTTGTTAGAAGTCTTATCCTAAATAACCTAGTAGTTTATTCTTGTTTGAAGTCTAGCAGGTCTATTCTTTTTAGAAGTTTTATTCTAAATAAATTAAAATAAGCCACGTTATTTATAAATAAAATATCAGACAAATTTTCAGAGAAATATTGTTTAGAAGAGACCTTATTACAGATAGATCTCCCTCTTGCGTAAAAGCATAGGGTCTTTTACAAAATAAAAAAATAACCACACCTCTATGGTGTGTTTATATTCATGTGGCATGACACAAAGGTGATGCACAACGTTGTGGATCCTCCTTCGAAGAGGAGTAAGTTTGAAAGGAGAATGAACAAGATAATATATGTTCTTTTCAGCAATTTGATTTCGATTACATTTATTGGCTCTTTATTTTTTGGTATTGAGACCAGAAGAGAACAAATTAACCAACAAATTATAATTATTCACCACAAAATTAAAAAATTTAAGAACAAAAGTGACCATTTTGCACCATCTGTTAAGCCACCTCAACACTCTAGTCTACACCCTTGCTTTGCTGTCAAGTGGCCGCTTGTAGTCACTCAATTCAGTTTCGTCACTCTGACGACTCCTCTTTTTTTTGTTGTGGACTCTGTTCCTAAGGATATGTGCTGCCGATCTTTTATTCTCTTATCTTTCATCTCTTTTAAGGTACCACCTCACTCTTTAAAAATTATTATATTAAGACATGTTATATTTTATATTTAATTAAATTTCATATTTAAATTAAAACTTTGAAAATAAGGTTGTCTGTTATATAACACAACTATTATGATAATGTTATATAAAATGCAAAGTCGGTGTAATTAACACTTCGTTGTATTTTAACCACATATTTAGATGGATGAAGAAGTGACAAGTGGACTTCATGCACATAGACCGAATGGCCGCCTGATCTTTACCTTTGTTCGACCGAGAAATCCAACGGCTGAGACTCACATCTCTACTGCTCTTAACACATGATAATTTAACTACAGTCAAAATATCATTAATCCCTACATAATCTTCACCGCTTTGGGTCCACAAGAGGTTACAGGTGGACGGTCGATTTAGTTGACAGAACAATGGGGGCCAAAAGGAAGTTCCCAGAAAGTTGAAGGATTGAGATGAATAAAATAAATCAAAATAACGCATAAAGGGTGAAAAAGTAATGGACACGTGTCGCCTGTCTTTTTCCATTTTGATTCTTGTTATAAATGAACACCCACACCTACTCCTCTCTCTTATCGTAGTTTCTCTCTCTGAAACTAGCTCATTCTTCACAGCAATGGCGGTTACTGATGTTGATGATCAGGGAGGCGGTGGTGGAGGAGGTATGGCCGCAAATGAAGAGAGAGTAGAGGTAGCAACCATGTCAGTTACTGATAGGGACTTTACTAGTCCGGCCATTTGTGTCTCGTCGCCGCCGTCCTTTACGTCCGTGAAGACGGAGAAAGTTGAGGCGGAGGAAGTCAAAGCGTTGAAGATCAAAGAAGAGGAGGAATACGAGGATGGAGACGGAGACGGTGGTTGTTTGAACGGATGGTCATCGTCGTCATCTTCTTCGGTGCTGTTTCCCAAGCCTGTAGAGGGGTTACATGAGTCCGGCCCGCCACCGTTTTTAAAGAAGATCTTTGAGATGGTGGAGAATCCCGAGACTGACTCTATAGTATCGTGGAGCAAGAGTCATGATAGCTTTATCGTTTGGGACTCTCATGACTTCTCCAAAAATTTGCTTCCCAAGTTTTTTAAGCACAGCAATTTCTCCAGCTTCATCCGCCAGCTTAACACTTATGTATGTTCATAGCTTCATATATATTAGTAATATGCACTTGTCTGTGCTATTGTCTGGCGTTTATATCGAGTTCGTATTAGACGTGTTTACTTTTAGGTAGGTGGTTGCATAATATGTGTTTTTGTTTCTTATACGTCGTCACTTGTTATATATTGTCGAAAGTTAATATAGATTTGTGTTTGTGTTGGATGAAAATATTGGTTAAAAGCTTTTGGTTATTTTGTACGGTTGGAAATTGGAGTTGATAATGCAGGTAAAGTTAAGGACATAAAGATCCATGAGTGAGAATCTGGTTGTTATCTACTACTCATATTATGGTATGCTAATTGTTATAACCGCTTTGGCAATTGAGCTGTTATCATAATGATCATGTATATGAGATTTGGTTTTTGAAATAATAAAATCAGCAAAAACGGAAATGAAGAATTCACTAGTGATTTTGGTATTGATCAGTGATGCAAGTGTTTTTTTAGTCCTATCATATTATCTGGATATGAAATTCTATATGAAGATAATTCCAATTGGTGTAAGCTTTTCAGTTCATTACTGATTCCAAGTGATGCAAATTGATTTCAGGGGTTTAGAAAGATCGATCCAGATAGATGGGAATTTGCAAATGAAGGGTTTCAAGGAGGGAAGAGGCACTTGCTTAAAAACATCAAGAGGAGGAGTAGGTATAACAAGCAGCAGAATGTTGGGGTTGATACGGCAAATCTTGATCTAGAGGCTGAAGTTGAGAGGTTGAAGAATGACCGTGAGTTCATGAAGATGGAAATCTTAAATCTTAGACAACAACAAGAGGACTCGCGTAATCAACTGATTGCAGTCCAAGAGCGTGTTCAAGTTGCCGAATGCCGGCAACTACAGATGTTCATTTTCTTAGCTAAAACAACCAAAAACCCTGGCTTTATTCAACAACTAATGCAGAAGAGAAAGCATCAAGGAGAGTTGACTGAAGGCGAATTCAGAAAGAAAATGAGACTTCTTCACACCCAAGTCCCTGAAAGCCAGCCCGATGCTTTGGGTGCCAGCCAAACTGTGAACTGCAGAAACCAAGCTCAGGAACAATTGGCAACAATGCAGAACGAACTTGCTGAGACATTGCCAGACACCAATGAAAGCCCCATGTCCAAACTCTTTGCCCCTCCCATGAATGATGAGTTCGGCAGCCCTTTTCAGGATCCTAAGGCCAGTATGATGTGTCAAGCAGGTACTCAAGATGTGTCATCTATTTATGATATAATGTCTGAGAATCTATTTGACAACAGTTCAGTTGTGGAAAATCCTGTTGAAGAGGACCTCGATGTGAATGACTCAAATTTCTACCTTGAATTAGAGGATTTGCTGGGCAGGCCACGAACTTGGGATGCGTACACTGAGCTGGTGGAACATGCGAGTTGTGTTGGATAAATTTCCCGATTCGGATAGTATTCTCTTGGGTGTGCATATTACTTACTCCCTAAATCCTGGTACAGGAACTTGAAAATGTTCTGACACAATCCACACAGGGGCTGCAGGGATGACTAGGGAGTCTGTAGAGATAGTTCTGCTATTCCTAGAATTTTGAAGAGAAAATGAATTTAACAGTTCTATATAGAATTTTCAATATTGCAGACGGTGGGCATCGCCTCCAAAATCACTTGGCATCTTCAAATTTCTGATCATTATGTTCTCTTAGTTCCTGAATTATAAGCATCTAGGTAGATTTGTAAAAATTGGGACTATCAGTACATAGTTGGAGCTGTAGTTTTAACTCTTGTAAAGGAACTAGGATCAAACTTCTTGTCTTAGCTACTTACTACAGGTTACAGTACTTTGGATTTTTCATCTGTTTACTGGGTGGTTCCATTCGACAAAGTGAATGATAGTATACAATCCCTTTCCCTTTCCTAAAAAATAGTAGTGGTTGGACATTGAAGACGGTGCTCGAACAAAACCAGTAGTCGTGCACACGTGTTTGGTTATGGTTATGGTGACTTTCAAAATGAATTGCGTGGAAACTGCTATAATAATGATTCATATGATTGGTAGGTGGGGTTTGATTGCGACTAAAGTGGTGGAGCATGATAGGCGGCAAGGATAAAGTACAACTCAAGTTAGCAATCGCATTTCGAGATGTTTCCTCTTCTTTGAACCTTTTCTTTTTCTTCCAAGTTTCCATCTTTTTCTTGACTTGGATCATTTGAAGATGCAATCAATTTGGGACAGGAGACGGAAGAAAAATCAAAAATTGACTATTTGTCCTTTGAAGTAGTAGGGAAGGGGAAGGCAAAACCAATCGAGGTAATCGAATTTTAGGGTGAATTTGCGTCTAGGAGGTCAGTTTAGTTTGGTTTGAATTAATTGCAAAGAGCCTGAGCTCTGCACTACTACAGACATTAACAGATGTTGAAAGCTATCTCCAAGCCAAAACTGTGAAAAAGTAACACTTCATACAATTTTTAGTAGCTAGATTCTGTGTCTAAAAGGGCGAGCGGGAGGTTTTGCCCTAGGTTCAGTATCCCATGTTCTGATTTCTTATTCACGATTCCTACCACTTGACTCACTAAGCCTTGAATTCTATATACATTTTATACTACAAATGGAATCCGATTAAATAACATACTCGATCTTATATAACTTGAATGTATTACTTGTTGGTTCACCTGAAAAGTCGTTGCTTTCATGTGAAGGTATTCCAAAACATACGGATGGTCGTTGAGTTTTCCTGCAACAGGAAACCATATATACCAAATTCTTCGGCAATTAAAAACGAAATTTGAATGACGGGCCAATGCTGAACTTAATGCCGAACTTAAGATCTGTTTGGTCCAAAGAATGGAATAGATAAGGAATATAATAGTGATTCTTAAGAATAGAATAGACGAGGAATAGAATATAATGAATATTATTTTGTTTGGTTCAAGGAATGAAATAGATAAGGAATTTCTATACCAGTATTTGGTTTGAAAATATAAATTTGAAATGACAAAGGAATAACTAACAAAAAGACTAAAATATCCTTCTTATTATTATTATTATTATTATTATTATTATTATTATTATATTTATTATTATTATTATTATTAAATTTCTTCTTATTATTAATTTGCTTCTTATTATAATTAAATTAATTATTTTTATTATTTATTATTATTATTATTAATTTTCTACTAACTATTATTATTATTATTATTATTATTATTACTTTATTTTATTTATTTGTATTATTATTAGTAATTATTATTATTATTGAGGGGTATAAGTTGTCCAACAGAAAGAGAGCTGTGCTTGAGATATTCCCACTTGCATGGAATAGACAAAGAGGAGGGGGGTTATCTTTAGCTATTCCTTAATGTAAGGAATAGGTAATTTTTAGGAATGTTATTCCTTGGGTCATAAAATAAACTAAACAAGGAAATAAGTAAAAGGTGGGAACAGAAGAGTAATAGAATTTTTATTACCCTCATCCAAACACCCCATTAGAGATTACATATGATTCTATTGATGAAGGCATAGTGATTAAGAGTATTTCGTCAAAGTATCAATAAATTTTCATCAGAATGATCAGAGCAGATATTATTCATTTTTACATTTATTTGGAAATAAGTACTGTTAATTGACAAAAAAGTAATAATTCAATATCTAATTATAAAGAATATATCAATTAAAAATAAGATAATTATAAAAAAATATAGTGGATGCACGAATCATTAATATAATTTAGAGTAAACAATTTAAATTAAAAAATAATATTCATCGTATTAAGTAATTTTTTAAAATTAATCTCTCTTTAATTTTGATTTTGTTATAAATTTTGTACTTTTATTTTGTTTTTAAATTAAAAAAGAGAAACTATGATACTCAAAATCAACAAAAATTAAAACTGTGTTATATCTTCCTCGGAATAAAACATCCAACAGAAAAGTTATCTTGTAGATTCCACTTCAACCTTCAGGATGACAAGCAGAAACTTGAAGACATGTAAGGAAATACACTTTCAACTCAATTTTTGACATGATATCAAAGCTCCCGAAGAGGTTAACCTACTGTTTGCCCCAAAAGGAAACCTATCGTTTAAACAATTAGAGAAAGATTTGAAGTCTACATGAAGTAAAAGGCCTAGCAGTATTGCTTGCCTCAGGAGGGGGCCTATTTGACCTCAATCAAAAGCCCGACCCTGGTGAAGATTATTTATGTACTTCTCTAGATTGCTCAACTTAACAAGGGACTCACATGTGAGGGAATGTGAGTGTCCCATATCGAAGAAGAAGGGAAAAAAGACTAACATATAAATCTAGTGAGCTATTCCACCTATTGCCAATTGGTTTTAGGATGGAATCTTACTTAGGCTTGTGTATGGTCTAATTTTCCTCCTCGCGTGGGCTTACAGGTTTATTGCAAATTTGACATGGTATTAGAGTTTTCAGTTTTGACAACCTGAGCATATTCTGGCCTTTATCGCCATATTTTTCCAGCCTTCATAGCTAACATTTTTCTTTCCGTAAGTTCTCTTCTTCTTCTTCTGTCTTTTACACAATTCGGCCTTAATTGCCCGAACCCTGTCAAGCAAGATGTCAAAAATCGAGGAGTCTACGGTTAAGATTAGGGAGATTGCCAAAATCCAATCTGAAGACATAATTCGAACCAACAACCTAGAGAATTACAGAGCATTCCAGCATCTACAAGTTAGAAGGAAAAAATTATCTCAAATGATCTCAACTCACCCGAACTGTGTTGAAAGGAAAGTGGAAGATTAGTCATCTCTTAAGTGTAAGGCCTAAACTAGGGGATCCGTAATTTGAAGCATGGGATAAAGAAGACGTTATGATCATGGCATGGTTGTGGGGCTCTATGGTTCCGAAAATGAATGAAATATGTATATTTTTGGACACTGCCAAGGACATATGGGATGCAATCCAACAAACTTATTCCAAGGTTAGAGGTGCGGCAGTGTACAAAGTAAAGGTAAAATTTGTTGCTACAAAACAAGGAAATAAAATGGTCATGAAATATGCAAATCAATTGAAATCCTTGTGGCAAGAATTAGATCACTGTCAGGTGATAAAAACCAAGTGTTCCGAAGATGCAACAGTTCTAAAGACTTTCATTGAACAAGATAGTGTTAATGATTTTCTGGTTGGACTATATCCAAAATTTGATCAAGTAAGGATACAAATTCTTGGGAAGCCGAAGGTTCCATGTTTTAATGAAGTAGTGGCTTTAATCCGAACTGATGAAAGTAGGAGAGGGATGATGCTTGAACCACAAATCATTGATAGTTCAGCTATGGTGGCTTGTAATAACAAATCAACCACAAATATGGAGAGAGGAGCAATTTTTGAAGGAAGAAAAAATAATCAGTCGAAGCCTTAAAACGGCAATGAATTATGGTATACTTATTACAAGAAACTTCAACATACATGTGAGAAATATTGGAAACTTCAAGGAAAGCATCCAAGCCGTGAATGAGGTCAGAATGGAGATCAGCCACTGAATAATGGAGAATTGCACATTGTTGCCGTATCATAAGACGAATAAATATTACAAGAGCCGAGTAGCCTCAAAAAAGAAGAAATTAAGAGGGTGAGATCACTTACCAACAACCGTGGGAAGCTTGAAGAGCCTTCAGGTATTTGTTCTTTGGCATATTCAGGTGAGTTTCCTTTCTCTTTTGGATTAAATGCCTCGAGTACAAACTTCACTAACTCTTGGGCTATAGACTTGGGAGCAACTAACCGTATGACCCACTCATCCAACGTCTTTCTAACCGACCCCTTATGTCCAAGTAGTAGGAAAATAGCCACAACTGATGGATCCTTAACCATTGTAGCCGGTATAGGTGATGTTAAAATAAGTCCATAAGTAATTCTAAGAAATGTCCTTCATGTCCCAAAATGTCCATAAACCTTGTTTCCATACAGAAACTCTCTCGAGATTTATCTTATAGTGTAATTTTTCACAGTAGTTATTGTGTATTTCAGGACAATAATTTGAGGAGGACGATTGGATCTGCTAGGGAACAGGATGGCCTTTACTATCTTGAAGCGCCAGGCCAAATAAACATAACCAAAAGTAGGTTACCACATTCCTTCATTTCATTTTTTTCTTCCAATAAAGAGAAAATTTTGCTTCGCCATTGCCGATTTGGACACCCATCATTTAGGATTATTAAGATTATTTTTGCCTCTTTGTTTAAAGGTTTAGATGTTGAAAACTTTCATTGTGAGGTGTGTGAACTTGCTAAACACAAACGTGTACCTTTTCCAAGTAGTAATAAAAGAAGTTATGTTCCTTTCTATCTCATTCACAGTGATATTTGGGGTCCATCTACTATCTCTAATGTTTTTCGGGCAAAATGGTTTATTTCTTTCATTAATGATTGTACTCATATTAGATGGATCTTTTTGCTCAAACATAAGTTTGATGTTAGTACCATACTCCCAAACTTCTATTCCATGATCAATGATCAATTTGGGGTCAATATCAAAAGATTTAGGGCTAAAAGCTCAAATTGGGCCTAATCTTTTTTAGGTTAAATCAATTGAAGACCAAACCTTTTAAGTTGCTCAGTAAAAGTCTAAACATTCACGAGTCTGCTCAATATTAGGTTTTTTTGGATGAAAATTAGGAGGTATCATATATGCATCATTACTATATATAAAAAATGTGTTTGGAGAGGCCAGGTGGATTTTAAATGCCACCTGGATTTGCAGAAAGGGAAAAAACATCTCTCTCAGAAACTTAACAAAAGGGGTTGTCTGCTTCACGCATCAACAATGCCGATCACTTTAATCCTTCTCTTCAATCCTCCTTCTAGTCTTCTATGAAGGGGTTGTCTTGCCTCCTTCATGCATTGATCACTTTCGCTTCCTTCACGCGTTGATCATTCTCGGTGACTCCAATCCTCTCGTTAATCTGCCTTCCAATCTATCATCTATTTCTTGGTGTGAAGTCTCAACTAACTCGAATCTAGAAGCATCGACTCATGCCTTAAGCAAGGAACTATAAGTGAAAACATTAGGTTGGCAATGGGGAAGAGTTTTCATTTGGTTAAGAGTGGAGAAAGCATGGTCAATCAAATTTTTGTGACAATAAGTAGCAAGTAATGTAGTGTAAAGTTAAGCAGTGGGTTCTAATCCTGCTTCAGGCATTTCATCTAATAGTTGATGAGCATGATGGGTTAGTTGTATCTTCCTAACAGAACTAGAAGCTTCATGTAGGTTTCTTCTTTTTGATGTTGGAAAGGTTGTTGCTTTAGCATCTCGAAAACCTAGTGAAGAAAAAGATTGAAACTTTACAAAACCCAGTTGCTAAAAATACATGGAAATGTTAAAAACAAAAAAAGGAAAAACCTCAAGTTTTTGCGACCGTTGTTTCTTTTGAATGGAATTGGATAGAGCTTTAGTGACGATATTGGCCTAGGCCTTAGCATCAGACTTGCAGTCGAGTTTCTTTTTAAGATTCTTAATGGGGGCTCTCTTAGGACGTGAGATTTCAGTGATGAATGGGAACTGACCTTGCTTCCAATTCCGTTGTTGCTTTTGGTTAGAAGAAGAAGAAGAAGGTGTAGTTTTAGTAGAGGGATAAGCACATCGAAGAAGAAACATTTGATGATTTTTGATCTTCTTGTTATTGTTGATGTCGACATTATTGCAAGGAAGAGGAGAGGAGACAAGTGAAGAAGAGAAAGAGCATAACATGAATGATTTTTGCTTTAGAAGCTTCACCCACTCTGGCTCTCTCAAGTTTTATCTCACACTTGTCCTTTTATTCATCAATTACTCTACTTATATTTGTTCACTGCTCTTGATATTTTCTCTCCTACTCCAAACTAAACAATGGAAGGAGTTAATTTAAACAAAAAATTTGAAGAAGCCATTAGTAAGAAAATGGTGGTTATTAGCTTTCTTTCCTCTTTTTTTTTTTAACTAATCAATTTCTTTGTTTTCAGGACTAAAAAAGATTGAGACTATGCAATTCAATGAACCCTCCACTCTTCCGATTCATTCTGATCATTTGTTAAAACAAAATTTTCTTGATAAATTAAATGAAAGTGTGTTTTGTTTGGGCAAGAGTGGAACTATTCTGTTCGTCACATGCACGTTGACAAGAGCCTTCTCCCGGCTGCCCGCTTGTGGCATATGAGCTCCAAAAAAGGAATCATTCTGTTCATGGTGTAAACTTTGGTTTCTCCATTCTGTTCATGAAACCCTCGAGCCATTTTTTGTGCATTGCATCTATAAATTGTTAAGTATGATGCACTTGAGTGCGATGTGTTCTGCATTGTTCTGCTTGCTCGAAATTAATTTAAATGTTCAGTATCTGTACAATTATAGATATATATAAATATATGCTTGAATTTGTGCTAATTACTGATGGCTATAAGTATATTAGCCACTGAGCTGTGTAGCTCAACTCCTTTTCTTCCCTCCTCAGGTGGAAACCAAGACGATAGTGATCCCTGCAAGGCATTGAAACCTCCTCATTAGTTAAAGACATTTAGACTAAGTCAGTCCTGTAATAGCTCATTTGACATATCAGCATGGAGCATTTTTTTTGTATTTTGAACTAAGTTGTTGTGTAATTTGTTCTGAAATAACTCTGACATTATTTTAAAATGGATATAATGAAAATAAGTTCTTTGGTATGATTCTGTTATTTTTAAAGATTTGGATAATGAAGAGTGTATGTGCATGATTTGTTTGATGAAATTGTCACTTTCTGTTAGTCTTAGAATAGCACGTCAGATTTGGGAGGATTGCGAGTGAAAAACACAGACGAAAGGATTCGTCTGTGATGACGTCACAACACAGAAGCAAGGACGAATAGGAAGGAGAAGTATCCTCTGTGCTGGCATCAGAACACAGAGGAAAGGATGAATGAAGAGTCGAAGTATCCTATGTGCTGAAGTCAGAATACAGAGGAAAGGAAAAATAAAGAGAATAGAAGTATTCGTCTGTGATGACGTCAAAACACAGAGGACACGTCATCACATAGAAGATAGAACACAGAGGAAAGGATGAGTCAGGAAAGAAGTATCATCTGTGATAACGTCAGAACACAGAGGACACGTCATCACACAGAGGATAGACCACAGACGATAAGTGGTCAACACAGAAGATAAAAGTCAAACACAGAGGATAGACCACAGACGATGCGTGGTCAATCCAGAAGATAAAAGTCAACCACAGAGGATAGAACGCAGAGGATAGATCATGGGTTAAGGATTATAAGAAGGAGTTAAGAAGTTATATGAATCGAAGAATATCGTCTGTGATAATTTTCACGGACTTCATCTGCGTTACTGTTCACGGACTTCGTTTGTGTTACTGTTCACAGACTTCCTCTGTCGTACTGTTCACAGACATTATCTGTGTTACTATTCACGCTATCGTCTAGGTTATTGTTCATGGTGATCTTCTGTCCTCTTTTTAACTACCCAGAAGTTACAATTGGACTTCGAGGTCTTTATGAAAGTTGTAGCTCTTGTAGCCCTCTATCAAACTATCCAAGTAAACCCTGAATTGGATGTCTATAGTAAAATATATGCTAACAGCCCCGAAGCATGCGTATATGTAAAGTGTGGATTCACCAACGCTGTTCCTTGAGATATTCAGGTTGAAATGAATAAATGGATAGTCAAAGAATTGAGCTGAACTAAAAAGGAGAGTTTTGAATGCCAGTAGAGGTGATGAATGTGTGTTATAAGTATGCGCCAGTTTGGGTATTAGAGAGAAAAAGATAATCCGATAATAGTCAAGGTGTTCTCTATGGGAGATAAACTCACGTAATTACGATATTCTGCATGGCTACGATATTCTGCATGGAAGTTGGGATCCGGGAGCGGGTCCCGACAAATATTGTGAACAAAATACATATATGCTTTCTCTGTCACAATCTAAGTCAGGTTTCCGTTTCTGTATAAACATAAGTTGACCTCTTATGTGCAAGGTCCCATCTTCAAAATTAATTATCATCCTTTGTGAGCATCGTTCTATCAAGGCCCTTCTCTCCCTACCTTGCATTAGCCCAAGCACTCACTACTAAAAATGCTGGGTTGCCCCTCTCTCTTCCACCATGCATTAGCCCAAGCACACATTACTAAAAAGGCTGGTTTATGGTTTGATCCATTATGGAATGGATTCTTAAGTTGTATCTTAGGCCTAGCGATCCTGATTTATGTTGAGATCCATTAAGGGAATGGATTCTTAAGCTCCATATTTCTTCACATTCTATTTAATTAAGTGTTTTTTCTTGAAGAAAACTCCCACACATGGAAACAGTTCCAACTTTAGCGCATTAGGTATAGGGATGTCAATTTCGGTCCGGCTCGGCCCAGCCCGTGGTTAACAAGTTTGGGCCGGTCAAACCAGCCTATGAGCAGGACCACGGGCCCGTTAGGCATGGCCCGTGGAAGGGCGGGCTGTTGTGGATGGCCCACGGGGCGACCCGTAGCCCCCGGCCCGCCCACTATTTTATTAATTTAATAATTTTTATATATTACTTAATAATTAATAATTAACTTAAGTAAATTAAAATGTTATAATTAATTTAATTCATAATTTTGACTATAACTATTTACTTATTAACTTCATAAATTTCTAATTAATTGAATTAAATGTCCTAATTAATCATACCATTACATACATCTCAATAACTTTATTATATCA
>JANZXR010000008.1:2426084-2437086 GCA_027575705.1 Erythroxylum echinodendron | reverse complement strand
GTTATCTTCTGTCCTCTTTTTGACCACCCAGAAGTTACAATTGGACTTCGAGGTCTTCATGAAAGTTGTAGCTCTTGTAGTCCTCTATCAAACTATCCAAAGAAGTCGGGGTCCGGGAGCAGATCCCGACATCTACCACCTCTTCTGTACACCTTCTTGCAACCATTATCGTCCACCATTCCATTAGATTTATCTTAAGGAACCAACCAACGGAATTAAAAAACAGCATTGTGAATTATATTTCGACAGTGCACAACTATATTCACTTGGGAACCGTACATAACTAAAAGAAAAGCATGCTGCACTAGATTCTCGAAAAGAAATGGCAAAACAACCCCTTGATCTGGAAGGTAGATTAGCGAGAGAGATTGAAGTGATCGGTAGTGATGATGTGTGAAGGAGACAACTCCATTTGTTAAGTTTCAGAGAAAGAGGGTGAATATTTGGGAATTAAGGTAAAATTAGGGTTGTGTAAAACATTGCATAGATATTATTTTTTTTCTTTTTTGAAAATCCAGGTGGCATTTAAAATCCACCTAGCCTTTCCAAACATACATTTTATATATAGTAACGGCGCGTTTATAACACTTCCTAATTTCTGTCCAAAATAGTTTAACATTGAGCAGGCTTGTGAACATTTAGACTGTTATTGAGCAAATTAAAAGGTTGGGTCTTAAATTGATCAAACGCAAAAAAGATTGGCCCCAAATTAGGGTTTTAGCCAAGATTTAGGTCAAATAATGCAAAGGACTACTTCAATCAAATTCTTACCCCATTCTTCCAGAAGGAGGGAAAATTTCATTATTCTTCTTATGTTAAAACTCCACATTAAAACAAGGTAGTAGAACGAAAAATTGGGCATCTCCTTGAGAAAACCTGAGCCCTATTATTTCAAAACCATATGTCTAAAGTTTTTTGGGAAGAAGCAAATCTTATCGCCTCTCATCTCATAAATAATTTTCCCTCTCGAACCTTAGGTTTTAATAGTCCTATGGACATTCTTTCAACTTTTTACCCAAACTTAAACACTACAAATAACCTTGTCCCTAGGGTCTCTGGGTGCACATCCTTTATCCATATCCAAAGTCAAAATAGGGAGAAATTAAATCCAAGGGCTCTAAGTGTATCTTTGTGGTCTGTTCGTCAACTCAAAAAGGGTACAAGTGTTACCATCCTCTATTGAAGAAATTCTATGTCTCAGTAGATGTCACATTCAATAAACAACAACCTTATTTCACCAATTCTTATCTTTAAGGGGAGAATTTAATAGAGAAGATAACTAAGATTTTTTGCTTGATTTGTCATTGTCTAAGACTCTATTTGATCCTCCTACATCTACTTCCACACCTCTTTGTTCATTTAACACCAAATCGACTATAAGAAAAACTTGATGTGAGATTTGGCAAAGGTAAAGTATACACAAAAAGGAATATGGTTGTCCCGGAACCTATGCAAGTCCAAAAGTCCAACTCTGATCCTTTGAATGAGGTAACAATTTCTAACTCTCCATTACAAGATGAAAATGAATTTCATGAGAATAACAATGATCAGGACCTTCTGACCTCAGGAAAAGGACTAGAGAATGTACAAAATGACCATTATAGCCTCTTGCAAATTTTATGTCATTTAAGGATTTTTCATCATCTTATAGAGCTCTCCTTGTAAGCCTAAATAACATCACCATTCCTACCACCCTATCCAAGGCTTTGTCTAAAGGAATATCGAAACAAACTATGAATGTGGAGCTATAGAGGCATTAGAGAAGAACAAAACTTAGGAATTGGTTAAGTTACCAACAGGAAAGAAACCGGTGGGTTGTAAATGGGTGTATACGGTGAAGTATAGATTAGATGGGTCGATTGAGAGACATAAGACACGATTGGGGGCCAAGGGTTATACTCAAAACTTATGGAATTGATTATCTAAAGACCTTTGCTCCTATTGCAAAGATGAACACTGTTAGAGTGTTGTTGTCACTCGTAGCTAATTATGGTTAGAGTGTTCTTACATGGAGATCTAGAGGAGTAGACATACATAGAGGTTCTTGCTGGTTATAAGAATAACTTAGCTACTCATACTGTGTGTAAACTAAAAAAGGCATTGTATGGCTCATGTAATCACCATGAGCATGGTTTGGTATATTTGCAAGAGTTATGTTGGCCATGTGATATAGCCAAGGAAACCACACACAATTCATTAAACACTCTCCCTTAAGGGGAGTTACACCACTTTTGATGTATGTCGATGACATAATAGTAACAGGAGAGGATGTTAAGGAAAAAAAGGTTTTTGAGTCAATGTTTCGCTAAGGAATTTGAAATCAAGGCATTGGGGAGGCTGAAGTATTTCCTCATGATTGAGGTTACTTTAGGATGGGAGTTTTTTTCTCTCAACAAAAGTATGTTATTGATGAAGAAGATTAAAAGGAAAATTTCTTTATTTTTCTTTTATTCTTTTGGGTTACAATACATCAGAATATATACAGTAAGTCTTAAATACAAAATAGGAAACTATCTAATCTAAAAATAGAGAAAATCTTAACTAAAATCCCTCAAATAAAAGGATATCATTAACAGCCATAATATCTGTCAAATAATAATAGTGTTTACAACTAATATACATCTTGAAACTCCCCCTAAAGCTGATGAATAAATATCTTCCATATTTAACCCTTTGGTAAGAACATCAACGAGTTGGTACCCTATTGGAACGTAAAATAGACATACTATTCCCTCCTCTAACTTCTCTTTGATGAAATGTATGTCAATCTCGATATGCTTAGTCTTATCATGTTGTATAGGATAATGAGCAATGTTGATAGTATATTTGTTATCATAATAGAGTTTTATAGGAACTCCCCACTTGACTCTTAAGTCATTTAGGATAATCTACAACCACGTCAATCTCACATAAACCTTGAGCAATTGCTTTGAATTATGATTCAGCAAATAATCTAGCTACAATATTCTTCTTTTTACTCCTCCATGTTACAAGATTACCTCTAAGAAACGTATAATACCTAGTAGTTGATTGTCTATCCACTATAGACCCTCCATAATCTGAATCGGTGTAGACTTCAAGGGCAAAATCCCTTTGTCTTTTGAACAAGATTCATTTTCTTGGATTTCCTTTCAAATATTCTATCGCTCTATAAGTGAATTATAGATGTGACTCCCTCAGATCATGCATGAATTGACTAATTACACTTACAAAGTATGATATGTCTGGTCAAGTATGTTTAAGGTAGATGAGCCTCCCTACAAGCCTCTGATACATTTTCCTTTCCACAGGAGGTTCTTCTTTTACTTCTTCGAGTTTTTGATTAGCTTCTATTGGTGTAGATATCGACTTACATCTAGTTTTCCCTGTCTCCTTTAATAAATTAACTACATAGTTTTGCTAGGATATGAAAATCCCCTTTCTGGAGTATGTCACCTCAATACCTAGAAAGTACTTCGGTCTCCTAAGTTCCTTTATATCGAATTCCTTGTCCAATCATTGTTTCAGTTCTATTTTTTCCTTTTCATCATTTCCAGTGACAATGATGTCATCCACATAACAAGAAGTGTCATCACCCCCCCCTACAGGTGAGTGCTTTATGAAAAGAGTATGATCACCTTGACTCTTTTGGCATCCATATGTTTTCATAACTTTGGTAAACCTTCCAAACCATGCTCTTGGTGTTTGTTTTAGTCTATAAAGGGCCTTCTTCAACTTGCAAACTTTATCCCCCGTTTCTTTTTCAAATCCTAGAGGAATATCCAAGTAAATTTCTTCATCTAAGTCTCCATAAAGAAATAGATTCTTTACATCGTATTGTAAAAGCTGTCAATCAAAATGTGCTACCAGGGATAGTAGAATCCTAACAATGTTCATTTTTTCAATAGATGCAAATGTCTCCTGATAGTCTGCCCCATAAGTCTGAGTATGTTCTTTAGCCACCAACCTTGCTTTATATCTCTCAAGTGATCCATCAGCCTTATACTTAGGTGTAAAAATCCATTTACAACCAACTATGTTCTTCCCCATCTATTCACAATCTCCCAAGTTTGATTCTTTTCTAGAGCAGTCATCTCCTCTTTCATGGAATTTCTCTGTTCTCTTTTTAACAATGCCTCAGATACGATAGTAGGGATAAAATGGTGTTAAGGCTTGTAATGAATTTTCTATGATTTGGTGACAAATTGTTAAGTGACACATAGTGAGGCAATGGGTACATAGGTCTTTTAGTGCTTTCTCTTTTGCCTAATCTGATAGATATAAGACGGTGTATATCATCACTAAGTGGTTCTACCGACTGTGTGCTTAGGGATAGATTTGATCTTACCATAGGGTTCTTGTCAAAGATTGAGTTGGATTTTTGAACTTATTGCAGGTCTGGAACAATCCTCCTAGTATATACCTACAAAAATCTTGGAGCATTATGAATAACTTGATCTGGAACTTGAGAAGATATAGTTTCAGGAACCTTGGCTAGATTTAGATTAGATTATGCAAAAGTAGAAATTGATGATGGACTCTGATTTGATGAAGGAATAAACTCTAATGGAAAACCAAGGACTGACACTGACTTTACTGGATGACTAGGGAGATCATGGAACAAGTACTATCAAACGATCTTCTAGTAGGGATGTAGTCTCCTCCTGAAGTTTGGATTGTTTAAAGTATGGTTGGTGTTATATAAAAGTCACATAAGCCGAAACGTAAAGTTTTCTGGTTAGAGGATTATAGCATTTGTAGCCTTTTTGTGTAGAAGAATAACCAAGGAAAACACACTTATGTGCTTGGGGATCTAATTTTCCTCTTTGACGTCTATGAATGTGAACAAAAGTTGTGCAACCAAACACTCTAGGAATGAGTCCATTAGAACTTCGAAACTTTGGATAAAAGGAATTAAGGACCTTCTTCGGACTTCTATTAGATAAAACTCGAGAGGGCAGTCTATTGATCATATAAGTAGCTATGAGGACAACCTCCCCCCAATAAGATTTTGGAACATTTCCCTGAAAAAGTAATGCCTAGTCACATTAAGTAAGTGCCCATTTTTACGCTCAGCCACACTGTTTTATTGGGGTGTGTCAACATAAGAAGAATCATGAATAATCCCTTGCTTTTGAAATTATGGATTCATTGTGTAGTTGAAGTATTCCCTAGCATTGTCTAACCTAAAATTCTTAATTTTGAACCCAATTGATTATGAATCATAGAAAGAAAATTAGGGATAACAATGCTAACATTAGATTTTTGTTTAAGCAAGTAAAGTCAAGTAACTCGAGTAGAATCATCTATAAATGTAACAAACCAACTAGCACAAAAAATATTTGAAATAGGAGAAGGACCTCATATGTCACTATGAATCAAACGAAAAGGTTTAGAACTTCTTTTATTGTTAATAGGAAAAGATATACGAGTGTGTTTTCCCAACTCACATATTTCACAATGAAAATCTGAAATGTCTAATCCTTTGAACAAGTTAGGAAACATTAATTTAAGGACTTTAAACATAGGATGACCAAGGCAAAGATGATAGAGCCAAATGGTCTCTTTATTGGAAGAACTAAGCAAAGAAGCAGATAAAAGATGAATCAAGGTGATAGAGACCATTCCTTTCCTTAGCAAGTCCAATCTTCCTCCCCAAGCCCTGATCTTTTTATTGGAAGAACTAAGCAAAGACGCAGATAAAAGATGAATCAAGGTGATAGAGACCATTCCTTTCCTTAGCAAGCCCAATCTTCCTCCCCAAGCCCTGATCTTGCAAAACACAATAAGTAGGAGAAAAAAATGCAAGGCATTTAAGATCATGAGTAAGTTTTTTTATTGACATAAGGTTGGTTGATAATTACGGCCCATGAAGTACATTTTTAAGAGTGAAGGTAGGTGTAACCATGATGTTTCCTATGCCTGCAATGATAGCCCAGGATCCATTTGCCACTATGATCTTCCTATTACTAGGGCAAGCGTTACAGTTATTGAAGAAACATGATGAATGAGTCATCTGGTCTATGGCTTAGGAATCAATTATCCATGAATTAATGTAGTTGTATCTGAGACATTCATGCAAGTGGAGAATGAACACTTACCTGAGAGAGCCAATGAACAAGCCCCGGATGGTTTTTCATGAGAATCTAGCAAGTTTTTCAATTTTTCTATCTCCTCATTGCTGAATCCGCCATTATCCACCTTTGCTAAAGGTGTCAGTAATAGTAGGATCCATGAGGTCCCAAAGCCATGACATAATCATTGAATCCTCTTCATCCTGTGGTTCAAATGTTGGATCTTGTTTTGCTAGTCCATTTCCTGTGATATAGCTAAGTCTTCCTTTACCCTTTAGGTATGTACTAATGAATTGAGACCACTTCAGATAGTTTTTTCCATTAAGTCAATAGAAAGCTCTAATGTTTTGTAACTCACTAATTTTTGGGACAAAATTTACCTTCTCTGAGATGGAAGTTTTGATTGTAGAGATAATGAAGGAATAGAAGGATTAAAAAACAAAAAACTTTGGAAAAAAATTACAGCAATTAAGGCTGTGAAAAAAATAGAGAAAAACTGACAGCAATGAGGGTTGTACAGTGGCAAAATTTTGACAAAGAAACCCTAGAGCTCTGATACAGTGTTGAAGAAGATTGAGAGGAAAAATTCTTTATTTTTCTCTTGCTCTTTTGGGTTACAATATATCAGAAGATATGCAATAAGTCTTAGACAGGAAACTACCTAATCTAGAAATAGAGAAAATCTTAACTAAAATCCCTCAAATCAAGGGATATCATTAACAACCATAATATCTTTCAAATAATATTAGTGTTTACAGCTAATATACATCTTAACAGTTACAAATCTTCTTAAAGAAATAGGCAATACAACATGCAAACTAGTAAGCGCTCCCATGGATCTGAATCTTAAGCTTGGAAAGGCAGAGGAGGATGCAGTAGTAGATAGAGAAATGTATCAACGCTTGGTAGGGAAACTCATTTTCTTATCTCACACGCAACCAGATATAGTATATGCTATAAGTGTGATTAGTCAGTTCATGCATAGTCCGAAAAAAGTTCATCTGCAAGCAACTCACAGAGTACCACATTATCTTAAAGGAACACCAAAGAAAGGTATTTTGTTTGAAAGGAATGGGGGATTGGTACTTGAAGCATACACTAATGTTGATTTTACTGATTCAATTATCGACAGAAGATCAACTTTAGGATATTGCAGCTTCTTTGGTGGAATCTTGTGACATGGAGAAGTAAAAAACAAGGAGTGATAGCTCGGTCAAGAGCAGAAGCCGGATTCCGACAATGGCTCAAGGTGTATGTGAACTACTCTGGTTAAAGATTATCATTAAAGACTTGAGGATTAAATGAGTCGATCCTATGAGACTCTATTGTAACGACAAGTCTGCGATAAGTATAGCTCACAATCCGGTACAATATGATCGAACCAAGCACAACAAAATCAGCGGGCACTTTATCAAGGAGAAGTTGGAGAGTGGACTAATTTGTAATCCTTATGTGTCTACAGATTGTATCCTTACGTTAAGACATTATTGGTTAAAATTCTGATAGGATTGGTTAAGATTGTGAGAGGAAACTCCATAATTTATGACTAACTACCAGATTTGGGTATTAGGTTTTTGTGTGTATATATATATATATATATGTATATATATCATAAAGACGTGTAAGGAAATACATTTTATGCTCAATTTCTTCAATGCAATTGAGACACAGCAAGAAAATGAAAAACAAAAGCTAATCAGGTTAAAGAATTGGAGTACAGATTGTCTGCTTTACTTTCCTGCAATTGCAATTCATATTTCATGTGCAGGAAAGCGACAAGAGAGCTTACCATAAGCACTCAATCTCTCTTACTACCCCGAGGAGCGCAAACTTTTTCCAACCCTTTACCAAGTGAAGCTCTAAATCCATCTTCCTTTGGTGAACATATTCTCTCCAACCCTCTCCCCAAGGAAGCTCCAAGCTTACCTTCCTTCTTTGGCGAAGAAACGTGATTTTCGGGTTCCTTATTCTTCGGATGGATGGTCTGAACAATGGCTTCAATTTCTTCCTTTGCTCTTTCAAAAATATTTGGACCTTTGATCTCATCAATTCTAGTATTAACATCAATGTCATCACTTCTTCCATGAGTTTCTTTATCATGAAGAACCTGTGACTTCTCATGGTGGATCATCGCTTCGATGTGTTCCTTTGCTCGGTCGATTAGATTTGGTGCCTTTGCTTCGTTGTCTGCCAGTGTAGAGAACAAACATTTAGACAAGTTCAAGATTAACAGAACAGATATGGTAGCAGACAATCAGGCAGTGGTGCCACTACAACATCAAAACCATGAAAGGATAAAACATTTTAAAGCTAAGTCTGTCAGGAACCTGCTTTCTCCGCTTCTAGCTCTGCCTTTGTAGGTTCATCCCTGAACAGAAATGACCACATAAGTACTACCAAACAAAACGAGCCTGCCTTATCTAAAATGTAAACTCCATTCTAGTAGTAACAAGTTGATTCAGACCTTTTATCAGAAACTTTGTGCTCTTTCTTAGTATGAATTGTTTGGACAAGAGCCTCTATTTCCTCCTTGGCTCTCTCAAACATGTTAGGCGCTTTGACATCATTCAATGGGTCATTACTTGTTCCGTGAGTTTCATTGCGATGGTGATTGTGACGCACTTTTTTAATCTCCTCTTTTCCCTTAAATAGACTTGGTGGTGGCCTCACATTTTCATCTGCCAGAATCACAAAAACCATCAGAAAGAACTCAGTTCTGCGTGCTAGTTTGCTTCCAGGGTATTCAGAATTCACTAACTCAACGACAGAATCACAACCTAACAAGTATTGAGATCAAAGAATTTAATCACTGCCCATCAATCCACCTTGACGGAAACGATCACCAAATTACGCATATGCTGCGTTTGAGCGTGTTAAAAGGAGAAAATGATGCGTGCCCTTTTCTTCATTTCTTCATTTGAAGAAAAGGAAAACAAATGGAAAATAAATTTGATCTGCAATATCTTGTTTTCACATAAACCAATCAAATCAAGTTTTCATAATACATATGCAAAACACGAACGAGTTTGATCTGCTGTATCTTGAAAAGTAAACGCAAACATTTGGCCAGAGACTTCCATGATCAGAGAATGAGAGAAATCGTACCCGAGTCAGCCATTTGATCGAAGTTGACGACAGCGAGATTCGGTTGAAGCGAGTTGGTGATCGGTTTTGGTATGTGATTATAATTTTTCGAGGAAACAAAGTTGGTGGGCAATGCCAATCCGCAATTGATCCAATGTTGTTTAGAAGAGAAACAAACGACGTGTGTTTTTGCCACGTCAGACAGTTCAAATTCACACGCCTTCCTTTTAAACTGACTTTCCGTTACGGGCGCAGGGTGGCGGTTCCTGTTGAGAACAGGTGAATTGATCCCTTCCGTTATCTTTCACGTTTTGCCTCTGACGTTTACGGCGGGTAAGTTTATGATTGGTTTTCCTAAGATAGACAACGAAAATTTTATTAACTAAATAAATTAAAAAATATAATGTATAGAATAAATTAATTTATTACAAGAATTACAAAATAATATCTAAATTTTATAAAATTACAAAGTAATTATTTAGCATATTATTTTATATAATTTTTACTGGATTTCAATTATATCTAAAAAATCGCAATAATATAAATTTGATATAATAAATATTTTTATTTTTGTCAATATTATTTTATTATATTTCCCATAAATTAAGATAGAAATCAGTTATGTCTTCGCGTAAATATAAAATTAAGAATAATATAACCTAAAATATACATTTATAATACACAAAAAAGTATATAGACTGTAAATATTGCATATATCGATTTTAAAATATTTAATTATATAATCTATAATCACTTTATATAAATTGAATTATTTAAAAATATTTAATAAGTTCTTATTTGTATCTTTACCGTTTATTAAACAAATTATAATCAAATTTATCTTTTTTTTAATGTAGAGGAGAAATTTGAATTTTTAATTTAATCCTATAATTTTTTAAAAATTAAAATTTCAACAAGTATCTTATTTATCGGCATGTACCAACTAGTACTAAATAGGAATGTCAATGGGGTCGCTTCTAGCCTGGCTCGACCTGTCTATAGGTTAGGGTGACCTGTAGTCCAACCTAATCACATGCTGACAAGTCCATGCCCGACAGGCTACAGGCAAGCTGGACCAATGCAGTTTATCTTATTATTCTTTTTAATTTGAAAATAACTTTTTTATTAATTAAAAATAAGATTATGTATTATGAGAACTTTCTTAAGAAGGCTTTCGTTATTGTAGAATTAGGTTAACATATTAAAATTATATAATAATTTATTATACTGTATTCAAATTGCCTGTAACTTTTAAGAACAAGGAATTTTGGACCGATGGGAGCATTCCAAGAGGTCGAATCACTAATTAAATTGGATTACGTTTTAGGAGGTGGACCAAAATGATAGGAAGCCCTTTAATTACTTTTTCAGCTTTAGATATCACACATCCAATACACTTGTAAAATATGATTAGACTTTTTAAAAAAATTAAGTCTATCAATATTAATTAATTTAAAGTAATTATTTCATTTTGACTCTTTAATTCATAACTAATTTATCCAAAATAACCGTAACGACTCTTTAATTTTTTTTGCGTGTATTTTTATTCATAATCTACGATTTTTATAACTATAAAAATTATTACTTTTTAAAAAAATTATTTTAATATATTACAAGGCCATGAATTATAAATAACCGCTGCTCACGTGACACTTACTTGATCCAGAAGTGAATCGCTGACAGATGAAGTTATCGTCTACATAGTAGGTGATACAAAGGTCACCTTGGGACTCGAACTTTCACCGAATTCTATCGCCAATACTCTTTGTATGGCAGTCTCACTTAGTTCGCTTAAGCAAGACTCAGCCTTCAACGACCCTCAAAGTGTTTCACTCGCTCACTCGAAGAAACAATGCTTAAGAAAG
>JANZXR010000008.1:2355635-2425984 GCA_027575705.1 Erythroxylum echinodendron | reverse complement strand
TTAGTATTTTCGCATGCCTCTCTCATGCGTGAATCCAGCTAACCTCCCCCCTAAGGCTCCTCATTGGAGGTCGCTGAGAGCTGCTCCGAAGTTAGGGGTCTAACAGTAGGACACTACGACTAGTTCCTACGCACTCTTTAAGTCCCAAACCAAGAGCCCATATAAAGTAGTTGTCTCTCTGTTTTATTTTGGTAGTGTAGCACATGAGCAAGAAGAGGCAATGGAATGAAAATAAGTCATGGGTAGCAAATGTAGGCCTGGAGCTGGATAATCTAAAATATGCAATCGTTCAGGACCTGACCAGCCTTCTTTTGCAAGAAATTTTGCACATTAATTTCTCTCGCGCATAACATGATGCACAGAATAGTTCCAATCGCGATCAAGCACTTCCTTGATTGCCATGATGATTATTCACTGTAGATGAAATTTTAGGCAAGGATGAGCAACGAACTTCACTGCCTGAGTCTGATTCAGCAATAACTTTTCGATAACCACAATCTCACACCAAGAACAAACCATAATAAATAATATTTAGTTTAACCACCAAGATTTCCACGAGAGCTCAGCTTAAAATAATTTTGTGGCAAAGAGGTCTAGGAGATCCATCTTATATTAATTTGGTTATTATCACCTTCCTGGTTAAAAACAAATTTGCATTCACTGAGGAGCTTTTTATGCCAACTATGCTATCTTCAAATAGGTACAACTTCTTCATTAATCACTCCCCAATTCCTAGCGCACCAAATAATCCACAAGTTAGTAACAATTGAAAAAATTGAGCCTTTTACATGTTAAGATTAGAATTAAGAATTTGAATTTTATTTTACAAAATTTTAATTTAGTTCCTAACTTTTTAAATTTTATATAAAATAGTTTGAATATTTTTTTAATGATGTGATTAAGAGATGGACATTTATGTAGTCTTTAGTAATTATAACATATCAATAAAAACAATTTTTAAACTTGATTTATACAAGCTTTAAAAGTTAGGTCACTAAATTAAAAATGTAAAAATTTGGTATTAAATTAAAGAATCTTAAAAAATTAAATATACTTGTTGTATTATAAAAATCAATTAAATCATTATTATTTAATAATTCTTAAAAATTATTCTTAAAAATAATAACTACTAATAATTACAGATTATTAATGACCAAAATTTTTCATTACTTTAATTTCCATTTTCCATAAAAATACAAATTATATATAACGACGAATATGTCTTTCTAAAATTCATACAAATCAGTTTAATATTTTTTATTGATGTAATTAATAAAGGGACATTCATATAATGTTTAAAAGACATATCACACCATCAAAAACAATTTTTTAATTTGATGTATACAAATTTTAAAGGTTAACTCGCTAAATCAAAAATTTTAAAAGGGTTGGTATTAAATTAAAAAATTAAAATTAAGTACTGCTTAATTTATTATCTCATTGTTTGATTATAAAAATCAATTAAATAGTTAGTATTTAATAATAATTATTAAAAAAATAATAACTAGTATTAATTAATAATTATTCATGACCAAATTTTTTCACGACTCTAATTTCCAGTTTCTACGAAAAAACATAGAAAGACAAGAAGTCTGTGTCTTTATCAAAGGCTTTACATCCCCACCCCCACTCCCAACCCCAAACCCACCCCCACTCCCTCTCCTCTGAGCTTTTTCCACAAGAAGAATGTTCGCCGTTGATGGCCCAAGACCTTGAAGAAATTTGAACTTTCCCAATTTGAAACAGACACCAACTTCTTCTCCGCGTGAAATTGGAAAAAGAAAAAGGGCGCGATGAGCTAAAAGGTACTCACGGTTTCATCAATTAGACATTTGGTCATCCACGTGATTTGACCCGCTGGGAGAGATTAGCCAACCTAGACGTAACAGAATATGTCAAAGTATTCGGTATTATTTTATTAAATTTTATTTATATATTTACGTAAAATTTATAAAAATATGCAAATAAAATTAAGTAGTATAAAATTAAAACAACTTAACTAATGTTATGAATATCGTACCGAACTTAATATCAGATTGAATTTTTAGTACGATACTGTACCGATATCGATCACTATCGGATACTATTTCGGATAATTTTTTAAATTTATAAAATAGTCCCTCAATTTTTTTAAAAATTGTAAAATAGTTCATTGTCATATTGTACAGTTGTACTGTATATTTTTAACCATGTTTTTAAAAATCAAAATAATAAATAATAAATACAATTAATATGAAATAATAATAATTTTCAGATATTTCACATATAAATAATAACCACAATTTATATGAAAAAGACAACCATCATCATATAAATATAAAATTAAGAACAAATGAACAATATAAAATATTTAAAATATTACAATTTCAATTTTCATTATATAATAAATAATAATTACATCAAAACATCCAATAAAAAGAATAATAAATATTCTTAACTCTCAAATTATTATAATTTACAACAAGAGTTTGTCATAAGAATACAACCAAGTAAAATTAAAACATGAACCAAAAATATATATTATTTAATTTATTATCAATGAAATATATTATATATTTGATTAATTAAAATTAATTATTACTAAAATTATAAATATTTTAATTTAATTTACTTTTTAAAATTAATTTAATAATTATTAATAAATATAATTAAATTTAAAATATTTTTAAAATATATTATATATATTTAAATAAAATTATATTTAATAATTAAAAATATATAAAATAAATATTAGTTTATAAATAATAATTTTTAAATTATTTATTTTCAAAAATTAAATATTTTTATTAATACTTTATTAATAAATATGATATGATATAAAATATTTAAATAAATTTAAATAAAAAATTTATTTTTATTTTTATTTAATGTATAATTATTATTAGTAATAAAATATTTATTTTATTTTAAAAATAAAACTTACAATAAAAGTTTAACTAAGAAATTAAAAAATATTTGAAAAAAGAAAAGGGGGTAGAGTGAGAGGCGGGAGTTGGGGAGAGGGAATTTTTTTTTTGATTTTTTGATTTTTTTAATTTTTAAATTAAAATTTGAATATTTTGTAATTTAGTCGCTATATTTTTCAAAATTTTCTGTACTGATCGGTATTTGGTATCGCCCAATATTGACCGGTATCAATCAGTATTTACACCCAATACCGAAATTAATATTTTGATATTATTTTTTAATCGGTACGGTACGATACTCATACCAATAACCTTAACAGAAGAGGGTATTCTAAACTGAGCTAGGCGCATATATATGTCCCTTTTAAAAATCTATAAACATAAATAGGTTGGGCATTTATTACTAGTCAAAAATATGATTTTTATTTTATTAAAGGGTTGAAAAGTACTATGCAATTTTACTTCTAATTGGTAAAGAATATATTTTTCATATTAAGTTTGATATGAAAATTAAAAAAATCAACTTAAATTATCACTTCCTTTTAAATATAAAATACTAATATCTATTGTTCATCATAAAATAAATCAGTGTTTTATTCAAAAAAGGGACAAAAATAATAAGATAAATTGGTTTAATAAAGAATTTTATTTGTATTATATATAACTATAATAAAATTTATATTTATGGTCTTTCTATACTATTAAATAAATTATTAAATTTATAAAATTACATCACAATTCTATAAAAATTATGTTGGATTGACTAATTCTAAATTTTTATAAAATTTATGAGTGTTTAGAATTTATAAATAGCAATGAGATCCAATTAATTTAATTTTTTAATAATTAGATTATAAATATTTTATCTAATTTTCATTTAATTCTTTGAATTAAATAACAAGTTGGATATTTATAAATTCAAAATACTCACAAATTTTATAGAAATTTGGAATTAAATCACCAACATGACTTTCATAGAATTATGATGTAAACTAAAAAAATCAACATATCCAATGCACAAAATTTTTTGCTTGGTAAGAATTTAAGTAAGGGTATAATATACACAACATTCCTTTTATATCTTTACTAAGAGACTTTTGTGATGTAATTTTACAATCACAAATAACAACTTTCCTAATTACTCCAATAATTAGATGTAATTTCTTCTAATTTACATTTAACTCTTTCTCTGAAATTAATGCATCTTACAATAGCTAATTAATCATGGAAAGGATAGCCCACAAGGACGTATACGACAGCTGGAAGTCTGTCGTTTTCTCCGACAGCTAGCGTCAACCTAACCAAGTAGCCCGTAGATGAGGATTGTAGGCCAGGGCAACTACCGTGCCATCCAAGGCAGGGCAAGTAAGTCAGATGTTTACGTCAACGCAGCCTCTGATCTTATTCCACTAAAATGTCCCTTCAGTACTGAGACTCATTGTTCTGCCCCTTTTTCTTGTTGTTCTTGCCCGTTTCAACTTTTTAGTTTTTCCACGAAGCTGCCTTTCATTACAATGTAATAAAAAATAAATAAATTGACATGAGTTTAGTACTTGTGTTCAATTTGTTAAACTCGAAAATAGAAGACCAAAAGGAATAAGAAAAATAAAAAGGAGGACTTCATAATTTAGAATTTTCAAAGGTTTCGTCGTGTTTTAGCAAATTTAATCACAAGGTTTTATTAGATGTAACTAAAAAGAGAATATGGATTAATTAAACTTTTAGTTTTGGAACTTTTTAGACGGGTCTTTGATGCTTGACCAATTTGATTCCAATTTAGGCCCCACGGACATGGGTCACAAAGTGAGTAGTTGAATGTCGGCGACTCAGATGAGTTAAGCGCCTGCCTTCCTCGCAATTTACTTCCCACGCCAATTTTCTTTCCAAAGGACCAATTTCTGCACTACACAGAAAAACAAAATTTGCGACAATGTCTACTTGAAAGTGTGACCTCTCGTATAATTTGATTTATCTTAAATTATTTAATATATATATTTAAAGACTAAAGATTAGATCTTAACTGATTTCTCCTAAATCTTTTAACATTTTCTTGTTATATTTAATCTAAACTTTTAAATATATAATTCTTACTTCTTAGGATTTAGCCTAAGCTTATTATTATTATTATTATTATTGCATTGTTTATTTTTACCATATTATTTAGTCTATTACTTATTTCATATTGTATTTATTAAGTATTTATTTATATTAATATTTTTTACGTGACTCATTTGAAAACATACTCTTTACTAATTAGGAATAAGGCTGCATGTTAAAACTTTCTTAGATCCTGTGTTCAACAAAATTTTTAATTAGTTGTTGTTGTTATTATTGTTGTATTTAAAGATTAGAACTATAAGTATCTTTTTTATTGAATTATAATAAGATTATTTTAATTTTCTATAAAAGTAAAAAATATATGTGTGTTGAAATTTTCAAATTTAAGCGTCGAGTTGATAAATAAAATTTAAATTTAAAGAATGGTAATTTTATTTAAAGAAATATGTATTGAAAATAAATAGTGAATATTATATATTTATTATATCGGTTAATTTTATCAATTTATTATATGAATTCTATTTTCATTTTTTTGAAACGGAAGAATCCGTAATCGCTATCATTTGGATGCGCAGTAGATAAACCTTTGAACTAATGTAATAGTCTGTAAATCACACTAATAGGTACTCCACGTTAAATAAGTCCTGTACTACAGACTCGATAAAAAAATATAAGTGAAAAAATTCGAAAACAGAACTTTTTAACTCTATACCTTTATTCCATCAACTTGACCACCGCCTATATCTTCTTACCTCAAAGCTAGCCAGGTTTCTAATTAGATGTAATTATATCGAAATAAGTTTCCATTTATCTCTATCCCAATTTGTTAGATAATACGCAAGTTCGAACTCCAGCCACGTAGAGAGAGAGATAAGATGTGTATGTAAACTTTTAGTAGATAATGTAAAATAACAAAAATGATGGGGGTTCTTCTCGTGGTCAAAAATACCAAGCCTAACGGTTGTTGAGGCTCCCATGCATCAACATGTGAGATAAATTAACAGCCACTTGTCAATATAATAATATATTATAATTTCAGTTATATCTAATATAATATGTCAACACCCACATCCCAATTTTCTTTATTTTACACGAAAGCCTCTTGTTTTATTCAATTTCAGATTGATGCTTAGATCAATTTTATAAATATTTTAATATATCCAACTAGTCAACAATACCATTTTCAACCGGCGGCTGCGAATTCCTCGTTGTTATAATAATAATAATAATAATAATAATAATAATAATAATAATAATAATAATAATAATAATTCTAAAATATCAAAATTCTTTAGATGAATTAAATATATTATCTTTATAATTGGAAATTAGCTCAAAGTCATCTTACTGATTTTTAAATTTAATTACTTTACAACAAAATTAAAAGATTGTTCACATTGGATCAATTAAAAGGATTAACATTAGCAGAGTGGTGGCTAAGTGAAAACTGTTTTATTTGACTCTCAAAATAGACCATTTCGCCTCCCAAGAGGTCACGGTCTTCTTTAATATACCAAAGGTAACATTTGCAACATTGTACCGTGGAATAACAACAATGTAAGATGTATAATTTTTGGATGCGATTATACCAGTACTAATGAATTGGATTTTTTTTTTTAAATTCCGAAATTAAATGTGCTTATTCGAGAGTAGTACTGAAATGGGTAATCTAGTAAGAAATTCCCGTGTTGTACTCCTTATTCACATCTTTTATTATAAAAATAAAACATTACCCAAAAAGAGATATAATTTTTGTAATGTGACTTAATTAATTTTAATTTTTTAAAAATATTTGAAAATTTTTACTAAAATATTATGGCTGTTGTTCTTCTTATTTACTTATAAAAAATAATAATTGCAGATTGTTAGAAAAAAATTAAACAATATATCCGTTTTGCAGTGTAATCCAATGCCCACATGGAGTCTGGAACGATGTGGGAAAATAATTGAATGCAGTTACCGAAGCTGTGAGCAAATCTTTGTTGAGCATTGACCGAAGAAAACATTTCTCTGTAACCGGTGTGTGAGTGACCCCACTCCCGCGACGTGACCAGTAAAGTAGTTCAATAAATACAGCACAGAACAAGAAGACGAAAAGAGCAAGCAGCAAGAAGCAGCCAAATTCACAGTTGCTGAATACTAAATAAAACACTGCAAAGAAAAGAAAACCCAGTTGGCGCTTTTTCATGGAAGCTTACTTTCTTTGACCGTCCACAACTCTCTCTCTCTCTCTCTCTCTAGTCTCTCTGCATATATGTATGTACATACGTAAAGCTTATATAACGCTTCCCATCCCAAAGGGTATTCAAAGTATCGATCTTTGAATCCATCAAACAGCTCGTGGCTAGACTTTGATCCTCAAAAGGAAAGGGGAAATAATCGTTGAATCATAGATCCGCCATCAAGATTAATTTTCCATTCAAAGTCATCCGTACAAGTGGACTTTTTGGTACCAGACTTCCACGACTGCTGCTTACATTCTTCTGTACTAGGACACGTATTTGAAAGTTAATAAGTGGGACCGCTTTTCTTTGTTGGCTGGGGGTATATATAAGGGGAGAGCAGTAAAGAGTCAGGAGCATAGCATCCATAAACTTAAAGAGAGAGGGAGTTTGGTTTCTTAACTAGAGCTTAGAAACAGTTTTGTTTCGGGGATATCTTGGAACTGGAAGTTGGAGCCTCTGCTTTTGGAACACAAGGTAAAGACATGGAGTAGGAGAAAACAAGCAATCTTTCGTGTATGCTGTAGTTAGGGAGTGGTTCTTTAAGTTTGGTTATGGACTAAGGGACTTGATTGCTCATGGTGTCCTTCCATTTCCATACATGCTTTTAATGATACCCAAAGTTTCTCTTGTTTTGATTCTATTATCAGTTTTGCATGTTTAATTGTGCTTTATTTGGGTAGTTACTTGAATCAGGATGAGGTTTTGGATTGGGGCAAAGGGTATCGATTAGTTGTGTGGATAATTTCCAAACTCTGAATCATCTATTCAGCAATTGAGTTGAGTTTCATGGTTTGACTTGATTGTTTGTTTTAACCATCCGTGAACAGGTGCAAGTTCGTCTTCTGAATCGAAGTTTTTTGGTGGCTGAGCATCTATGGGGTTATCCCTTTCCTTACTGTATTCAGCCTGGAGTGAAATCGTAAAACACAGCTTATTCAGTTTGGCGTTCAATATCAGTTTCCGTACCAAAAATGGTGGTGTGCCCTTGAGAATAAATAGCTTTAAGAAAACAGATACAGAATCCATGACCAAGTCCTTTGGTTCTGCGGCTGGACCCCGTAAAAACACGATAAACCTGAAGAATTGCAAACCTGAGAATGTAGTGCTGGAAAGATGTTTGTCCTTCACAGATCTTGTACAAGTCAAAGGGAACTCAGTTTCAGAAAGTCTCGACCACAAAGATGGACAAAAGCAAAAACCAGCACTTTCCCTTCCTGAACCGGCAATTATGTTTTCTCCAAGGCCAGTTAGTGAGCTTGATGCTGCAGCAATCAAACTTCAGAAGGTTTATAAGAGCTACCGGACAAGAAGAAACCTTGCAGATTGTGCAGTAGTAGTGGAGGAATTATGGTGAGTACTTCCACCATGCAGAATTTGGAAGTTTCTAAAAGCTTCAATCTTGAAGTTCTTGTTTTATGGATTGTGTTGATTGATAATTCTGAATGTTGCAGGTGGAAGGCATTAGATTTTGCAGCTCTCAAACGAAGTTCTGTGTCGTTCTTCGATGTTGAGAAGCCGGAGACGGCTATTTCAAAGTGGGCAAGGGCTAGGACAAGGGCAGCCAAGGTGACCTTTGCCTACCAATCTTTTTATTTCTTTTAAGATAATGAATGTAATCTGTTTCTATATCTCAGTGAACATCACAAGGATATTAACACTAGTACTTACTAATTGCAGGTCGGAAAAGGTTTATCCAAGGATGAGAAGGCTCAGAAACTAGCCTTACAACACTGGCTTGAAGCTGTAAGTTTTTTCGTGATGATCATTTCATTATCTATTGATTATGTGCACTCAATGGCATAAAAGTGGAACAATCAGTATAATCATGCTTTCTAACTTGCTTTCTGTTTCATGCAGATCGATCCACGCCATCGGTACGGCCATAATTTACATATGTTCTACGATGTCTGGTTTGCTAGTGAGAGCTCTCAACCTTTTTTCTACTGGTAAGAACTTCCCCATACGGTTGCCTTGTCGATTATGATCGTTTCAATATCGGAATTTAGACAAATCATGCAATCTGAAATCTTTTAAGCACCACAGGATTGGTTTCCTACCTGACTAACTGGTGTTGTGCTAAATTTTAGGTTGGATGTTGGAGATGGTAAGGAAGTAAATCTAGATAAGTGTCCAAGGACTGTGCTGCAAAAGCAGTGCATCGAATATCTTGGACCGGTAAGTCTGTTCTGTAGTTTCATTTGTATGCAACAACTTGCCAATTCAATCCACGAGACTAACTCAACTTGTTTCCTTATATTCCTTCCTGGCATTGCAGAAAGAAAGAGAAGCATATGAGGTGATAGTTCAAGATGGGAAGCTTGTATATAGGCAAAGTGGAGATCTAGTGGATACAAAAGAGGGTTCCAAGTGGATCTTTGTACTGAGTACTGGGAGGGCTCTGTATGTAGGGTCGAAAAGGAAGGGGAAGTTTCAACATTCAAGCTTTCTATCAGGTGGTGCCACCACCGCAGCCGGGAGATTAGTCGCCCATAACGGAATCCTCGAGGTACACACCAATTTCATACCTTGACAGATTTAAGTAAACGTCAGGAATCACCCTACTTCATGGGCTAGCTATAATTGACACAATTTCGTCTCTGTTGTTTCAGGCTATATGGCCATACAGCGGTCACTACCACCCAACAGAAGAAAATTTCAAGGAATTCATCAGCTTTCTCGAAGATAATCGCGTTGATCTCTCCAGTGTCAAGGTCTACTTTCACACTAACTTGTTTTTGGAGCGTATCTCAATCTGCCTGTATTACAGACACTACTCTGCATAGTAACAAACAGCTTATTGACTGATGATTTTGATCGTTTTTTAAACAGAGGTTTGCAGTTGATGATGACAATTCCTACTCATTCGTCAAGCCCACAGAAGAACAGAATCCAGGATCACAGGAACTTCCTTCTCAGAATTCACAATCAAGCACAGCAGAGAAAACAACTACAGATGACAGCAGCAAGAACACGATCACAGCTGTTAGCCAAGAAGCAAAGGTTGACACCATGGAGGCAGGAGCAGCGTTTGACCTGTCCAAACGCTTGCCATGCAACTGGTCCAATGGTACAGGACCTCGCATTGGGTGCGTCCGTGACTACCCTACAGAGCTTCAATCCAGAGCTTTGGAACAGGTCAACTTATCACCCAGAGTGGCTCCTGGAACTCTTTGCAAATATGGTCCGATACCTTCTCCTCGTCCAAGCCCCAAACTCAGGGTCTCTCCAAGGCTTGCATATATGGGACTGCCCAGCCCCAGGACCCCAATTCCTGTGAAGTAAGCTAATTGCAGGAACCTGGTGCAAAAACTCATGGTGCCGACCAAACAAGGAGATGAAGATGGGACTAACCAGTTTTTTTTTTTTTTTCTTTCATTTTTATTGCTTCAATTTTTTGATTTCAGAAACATAATCGATCCGATTCTTTGTTTTTTTAATTATCACTTTAGGCCCCTGTAACAGTATTTTTTACGTGTATACAAAAAGAAGCCAACAATCGTTGATTATTTAGAATTAAAGATTTATATTTTTCCTTTATCTCCTTCTTTCTTATGCTTTATAAAAAAGTAAAAAAATAAAAAATTTAATTTCTAATTAATTTAATTAAAGATAAATAAATTAAATCTTAAATTAATTATAAAAATGATTTATTTACATCGATTAATTATTAACCAAATTCGATCCATTGCACTTCAGTTCAGCCCACATGCCTCAAATTTTCCCGCCGCCGAATGACGAACACTACCCGTAACCTCAGTTAATCGGGGTCCCTGATTTTGTTCTCGCCCACCTTCCGCCGTCGTTGAAAACCATCGATTTCAGTTAGTTTCATCCTCCAGCATCCAAATCCCGTCAAGAGAACCTTCAAACATCTAGCTCCTCCATCGAATAGCCTCTTTCCGAAGTTCATCCAGAGCGAGATAACCTTGTTATCGCTCTGCTGGACTCTGTTTCCTCCTTGTTCTCGGTTGGTTTATCATTTTTCGAGTTGTAGGTATTGTAATAATTCCTATTCAGTTTGTTTACCGTGGACGAGTTTTCCTCTGGCGTTCAAATTCATAATGGAGAATCCGCCACCGCAAACGGAGAGTGCGAAACCTAATCCGCCGTCTCATCGGAGATATCACCTGAAGAGCCAAACCTACCTCACTCTCCTTCGAATTCTCTCCTACTGTTCCGACCATCCTCAACTCTGTCGACCGCCTCGGGAATTGAGTCTAGGTATGTATATATCTCCCTTATTCACAGAGATGTTACTGTTTTGCTAACCAAGAATTGTGGAAAGTCACTTCGTCTGTATAATTAATTCGCGATATGTTTATGTGAAGACAGCGGTGGCAATGAACAGCAGCAAGTTCCTGAAAAGGAGGAGTCCAATTACCTCAGTTGTGATGGCATTGATAGAGAGAGTTCTATGGCTCAGGACAGTGTTCCTGTCGATGACAATAAAAGACCTGTGGGTTTTCAAGACAGGGGGTTCAGTGATACACAACTGGTGATTGATGAAATTGACAACTTAATGAAAAATGAAGAAGATGGGAATCAGTCTAAAGAAAAGCATACATGTGACGGTGATGATGCTGATGGGGATCCAACACAACAAGTGTTGATTGATGAATTAGAGCATCTTATGAAAGGAAGTGGAGAACTTTTTCCTGACGACAATTGTCACTTGTCTACAACATTAGAGGAGAACCTGAATAGAAATGATGGAGGATCTGCATCTTTGGACAACCAAGAACAATGGCAAGGTGATGCTGGACTCTGGAATCAAAATGTCTCTGACATCTCTAACTCGTCTTTCGATAGGATTATGACTAGTGGAGGTCCAAAACCAAGTTATGCTAGCGGTAAGAGTTGCTTTTCTGAGGCCAATGAATCTAGAGTTGTTAATGAAGTGCAGCAGGAAGACTTGGAATTGGAGAGACCAGTTTCTGCTTGTAGACCTATGGATTCTCCTAGTCATATGATTGAAGAAGGAGAGATAGAAAATATAGAAATTTCCGGGGAACCTGACATGGATACAAGATCAGTTGGTGTAGTTTCTAAAGATGCCATGGTTTTAGCAACAAAGGAAGATGAGGGAGCTTTTAGTGTTGCTGCACAGAATCAGTCACCTTTTAGAGGAAAAGTTAAGGACTTCGAGTCGACTTACATTTCTGCGGAGTTAGCAGATAATGATGCTAGACAGCATAAGGCCAAAGAAAGCACTAGTTCTGAGATAACATGTAAGCGGAAACTAGTTGTATACGAGGATCCTATGTTTGCTGAAGAGCTAGTTCAGGCTAAGAAACGTGAGACAGGTTGTGGATCGAAGGAACGCAAGAAAGATTCTGAATCCAAGAAGAAATCTCATAAAGGAAAGGAACAAAATAAAGGTTGTATGGCCCCGAAACAAAAAACTGGTACTAGTGTGAAGGATGTGGCATCTAACGATCTGGAATTAAATGGAGCAAAGGTAGATCAGGATGCAACTGTAAGACAAGGAACTACATCTAGCGAAAAGGTACAATGTTTCGTGATAGTTTTTCCGGACTTGATTATATTATGACTACAATTTAAGTGCAACTCGTGCTGACCAACAATGTTGGCTTTTAGTCTTGGGTTTTGCTTTAGAAATGTAACATCTTTCTATAGAAGTTTCTGCTTCTTTACTCACTGTAGAAAGGGGATGGCAGAGTTGCACATCTGGTGTCCATGAATAATTGTACAGTTCTCAGTACTATTTATCAGGGTTTGGAATTCATTCATCAGTTTGCTTAAGGTGGATGTGCGTCTGGAGTTTCTTATTTATATCTGAGACTTAGAGGGTCTTGAAATTTTGAGTGAATTAATCTGATAGCTAGTAAAACCAAGCAAGTTTGTGCAAACACTTTTATGTTCTCTTTCCCTCCCTCGAATATTGCTCATAATCTTATGGGTGTCGGTGTGCAGCGAGCTGTTGATGAGACCTTGAAACATAGGTGACATATATAACTTGTTAGAATGTTTTTGAAGAATTTCAACTTATTGTTTGCTATGGTTTTCTGCCACAGGATGATGCCCCATCTAATAGGAGAAAACGGAGTGCTCCGTCCGAACAGAGCAAAGCAAGGAAAAAGGTTTATGTTTGTTCATTTATTTTCTTTGGTTTTTGAATAGGCATTTTGCAGTATCACTGTTCTACAGCTCATAGACATGGGAACTCCTTTTGTGTCTCATCTTTACTATACTTCATCTTTCAACCAAGGATTTAATAGTATTGATCATTGCTTCTGATGTGTACAAAGTTGACTTATCAAATTGACGTTTTTTCTGCAGGAAAAGAAACGAAAGAAGAGAGCGGAGGCCAATCGAAAACTTGGTGTTAAAAGGCTGAAATTGCGCCCTGTGTTGAATAATCCAAAACCGGTACAATATTGCCGCCATTATATCTTAGGAAGATGCCAAAAGGTAAGTAATTACGTCTTATCTGTGCATTATAAGTAGCCTTATTTTTGTAATTTTGAAGTCGGAAATTGTTCATCCTGCTTGGCCATATAGTTAACTAGCAGAATGTTCCGAAGTTCTATTTTGCTGCGATTTACTTGATAAACTGCTATGCTGTTGCCCATGTGAAAATTGTTATCTGAAATTCTTGATCTTTATGATTTGGCGGTACTACTTTCTGGGCCATGTTTCTGTCTTTCATATTGACATACATTTCATATTACATGCATATCTGATGGCCCTCCATTAATGAAATTTTAATATTTATCTCAAATTTGGGATGAATCAATTTAACAGTCAGAAGTTAAGCTACTTCTTTCAATTTTCTTTACCTGCTTTACGAAGATCCCCAATGAAACAATGAAATTAGCCCTTCCCAGCTGTTTCCATGTCTTATTATCTATCATATACATCTGGAGACTCCCAAGTAGCTGATGTTGAGCCTCATCTTTAGTTAAGAAGGGGCATTTTTGGGGAAAAAACTTAAAAAGTCATCAAATTTTCTTAAAGTTATTCAGTAAACTTAACTCTGATTTTGTTTAATTTTGTCTCTAACTTGTAATGTAATAATAAATCCAAATAGTTCATCCTTGTGGTAAATTATGATCAAAATACATTGAAAAGGTTGTCAGGTGTATGTGTAGGAACATATCCTAAACCGTGGTTGGGAACTAATTTTGACCTTCCACAGATGCAATGCATGTTTAATTTGGATCTATATGTTACTAAATTAAAAGTTAAGGTCAGATTGAAAAAAAATAAAGTTGAGGGCTTAATAGAATGCTCTTATAAAATTTTCTTAGTTGAAATCCTTTTGCTCTTACAATGCAAAAAATGCATAAGTTGGAGTTTATGCCCTTATTTGATTTGTTAGGTAAGGTGGTCACCTTCTTTTCTTTTTTTTTAATGATTTTGACAGGGTGAACAGTGCAACTTTTCACATGACACGACGCCTGTTACGAAATCCAAGGTATAATGCTTCCTTTTCTTTTGTTAGACAAGATATAATCTGTTACATGTTGCCTTTCTATTTTCTAATCTAGTTTGACGATCTCTCCTCGACTGTTCTTGAAATTTGTTGCTGCAGCCATGCTGTTATTTTGCACGCAATTCATGCATGAAAGGAGATGATTGCCCATTTGATCATCAACTCTCTAAGTACCCCTGTTCTGCTTTTGTGTCAAAAGGTCATTGCAGCAGGGGTGCAGGTTGTATGTTTTCACACAAGGTAACTTCTTTTCTTGAAAGAATATGTTCTTTATTCAGCCAATTTATAGATGCTATGTAGTACCAATGGTTGTTGAGTTCTTTATCTAATTATCGACTATTATCCTTTCAGATGCCTCCAAAAGAAGAGTTACAGTCTGCTTCAAATGTTGGCTCTACTGACCTTAGGCCTTTGCCATTGATAGGCACTTCAAATTCAAAGACGCACCTCGATATTAGTGCCAATTCAGATCAGGTTCTCAAAGCCTTACCTCATTCTGGAGGAGTCAGTTCTCATAAAAAGTCAGGACAGGGTGGGGAAAAGGCTGTAGTAAATCTGCCTGCAGTTGCACCCAAAGGCATCAACTTTCTATCTACCGGGAAGTCATTAATTGTCGCCTCCAGTCATCAGAATTCAAATAGTTTATCTGACGGAAAAAATATGGGTGTTAAGGTTGGGAATCACGTAGATCAAAGCACACATGTTCCTAGTGTGGGTGATCAGAAAGAAAAAAGTACATCAAGTTCAGTTCAAATATCGAACCAGATTGCAGAAGGAACTCCTCCAGCTGTGGCAATCAGGGGGGTAAATTTTCTTTCGTTTGGCAAGTCTCCGGTGGGGTATTCTTCTGTTGGAAAAATTTCTAGCTTGACTGCCAATCAGGGTGTTGATGCTCTCAAGTTAGTAAACAGTTCTTCAACGCACAGTCAACGTAATTCTTCTCAGAGTATGGGCAGCAGCATCCAGGCAAGCAAAGTGCCAGTAAAAAGTGTAGCAGATACCAAATCTCCATTGCCAGTGTTGCAGAAAACTGAACTTTCAGGGGCAATGTTTAAAGCGAGCACTGCATTACTTGAACCTTCCACGCATAGCTCTTCTAGATGTAATAAACAAACTAGCTCAGTTTCCAGCGTCGATGGATCGGTTCAAGAAAGTAGCGGCACATCTGATAAGCATCAAAATGGAGCTGCAAAACCTGGACAGCTGCTGAGGTTGCCACTTAGCGCTGATCAGGCTTCAGGTCGCATGTTGCACACAAGCACACCAAACTCAGCCCAAAAGGCTCTTCTCTCAACACTAGCATTTGCGAAAAAGATGGAGTCTGAAATGAAGATGAATAGGCCGAATGTTGATGATCTTGTTGACAACTCCGGGGTCAAGAAGGAAGTTGGTAGCAGTAGTTCTGGTGGTTCCCTGAATGGTTCGGCAATGGCTTCAAAGATCTTGGATTTCTTGTCTGGTAAATAAATGAGTAAACTTTCTACTTCTTTATGTTCTAACAAGAACAGCAGCTAAACCGTAAGATTTCTTTAATACAAAATTGGATTAATTTTTACAAAGTTTGATCAAATTGTTGTTTATTAATAAAAAATATTCCTTGTTCAACTTTAACTATTTCAGGTATTAATATTTCTTTTCAAAGGTTTTAATTTAAATTTTGTAATTGTTAAGTAATATTATACTGCACGACAATTCGGCAATCTCAATAGTCGACACGTGACTCACGATGCCTCTTCCCTTTCAAACACCAGCCAAATCATGTGAATTGCAATGACTTTCTTTTTAAGAGTGGAAACAATAAAATGATGTCGTCTCGCTGTTTCATGTATTAGAAGAGACAATATATTTTAAAAATTCATTTTTAGTTAATTTTAAAATACTAATAAAAATATTAATTAATTTTTTAACAATAAAAATAAACATACATCCATGATGGATTCGTGTACTGTGAGTGTTCATGTCTATTTTTATTTTTAAGCGTGTCTCAATTCAATCGACTAGATGCAGAGTAAATTACCTTAAAATCCTTGGGCACTTTTTAAAGTACACAAATCAGTTTCTTAATTATATACCGCCAGGTGTCTCTACGTAACTTTTAAACATTAAATTCATCTTTCCACTGCATGTTTATCACGCTCTCAATTGCCAGACGTTTCACACCTCAACAGTCTCCTCCTCTTTTGTCAACATTTAGAATAAACCAAGGAAAAAGCATAAAGATACATGTAAATAAAGGCAATACGAGCTATAAGTATGTAATTATTATTATTATTTTTTGTTTTTGAAGTGGAACAAAGAATGATTATACCATAGGAAAAAGAAGAATATACTCTTACTTTAAAACAGATCACAATTAAATATACTTTCATATAAAAGGTACAAATTTTAAAATTTAAATTTGGTGTAATCTATTTATTTATTTTTTTAATAATTAAAATTTTAACTTGATAAAAGTTATTAATTAAATGCTACTAATTATGTTAATAATAATAACAAAAATTAAGTATGACTTATATCAAATGTTTTAAAAATCGGTAAGAACAAAATATTTAAGATTTAAATGGTTAATTTGTAAAAGACAGTCATTAAATTAATTACTGATTAAATAAAATTGAAAATTTTGAAATATCTATAAAAGATTTAAAGTTTAATTAAAAAGAAGACTGTTAAATAAAATTAAATGATTTATTTAGTTTTAAAATTTTTGATTATTTTAAAAGAATTGGGCCATTAATTATTAAATTAATTAATTTTTTAAATAAAAATTATTAAAATGTATCAAATTAAAAAGTTAAAAATAAAAAATTCTCAATCTAAGATTTTTCGACTAAATTGTTCAACTCGGTTTATTATTAAATCACCTTTATACCTGAAAATTAAAATTTACTCGTTAATAAATGGATAAAATAAATGCTCAATTTATTGCAAAAAAAGTAAATAATAAGCAAAAAAACTCACGTTCACTCATCACTGTCTTTGTTACACCCGCGCGTAAAGACACGCACAGAGGAACAGCGACATCGGTTCGGGAGTTGGGAAATTAAAACCAAAAATTGGGTGAAATTAGAAAAGAAGTGTTGTTTTAGAGTGAGAGTGTGTTTGAGGGAGGTAGAGAGAAAAAGTAGAAATGTCAATACCTAGAAGACTAGGGGAGACTCAACCTTTTTTCATTTCACCTTTGGTTTCGCAATTTTGATTGGATTCACATCTGTAATTAACTAACACTAGAATAGTTTTTTTTTTCTTGGGTTTTTGTTCTTAGTGGGAGCTAAGAAATTCTGATATTTAGACTAGGAAGATCTTGAATTTGGCTCTGTGGCTTTCCCCGTCTCCGTACGAGTTTTTTGGATTTGTCGGTGCGGTTGTTGCGGTGGTGTATAGTGTTGCTTTGTTTGATTTTTCAATTTTAGCGGCATTGAACTTTAGAAGTTTGGAAATTGTTTACTTTTTAATTAGGGTTTTTTTTTTTAGTCGTATCTAGAGTTTCGATTCTTTTCTGTGGATTTTGGGATTTGATATGGAACCCCGTGTTGGCAATAAGTTTCGGCTTGGTCGAAAGATCGGCAGCGGGTCGTTTGGCGAGATCTATCTGGGTTTGTAAATTAGCTTCGTGATACTGTGTTTTTTTTTTTTCTTTTGGTTTTTGCCTAAAGTTGCTTGCTTGTTGTGATTGAATTATAGGTACTAATATCCAGACTAATGAAGAAGTCGCTATTAAGCTTGTGAGTACTCTCTTTCATTTGTTAATGTATTTTCTATTATTATTTTTCATTTTCTTTGCCGTTTTCTTCAATTTATGTATTGCCAACGTTTAATATCACCTACTGGATGGTTTTGGCCATATATGAATTTACTGCCCAACTGTAAGATTAGAAAAATGATGGTTGTCAGGTCCTCTTAGCTTCTACTAGCAAGTAGTATAATATAAACATGGTTGGACTTTGAAGGCGTGAAGCTGTCAAGCTGCTTTGACAAAAATTTGTCCTGGTTAGTTGAAACAAAGAAACTGAGGGGAGAAGTGAAGTGTTTTACAATGATCCAGAGGTTTTAACTGCTAGTATTATTGCACAGTCCAAATCACAGAATCTCTGGAGCGTGCCAATTGGTTTAGTTTTCCTGCCCGTGTATAGGTTAAGGTTAGAAGTGCCTGCAGCTGAAGAAGACTTTCTGTTGTTTCAAGATGCGGGTTTTTCCCTAACTTGTAGTTGCTTTCAAATATTCTTTTGCTAGTAACTGGACAAGGATATATCACAGGTTGGCTTTGTAATTACCGACTTATGGGAAATCCATCTAATATGAAGCAATCTTCAGGGATTGTTCTAACAAGTTATCCCTTTGTTGAATGGAGAAGAACTTATTAGAACTTTTGGGGGCGTACAACTTATAGTAGTTTTTTTAATTAATTGAATGTAGAAACAGATGTTCTCTAACAGGATTAGTTGGTCAATCGAAGTTAGTTTTCTGGCAACCAGTCTGCAGCTCTTTTTGAACAGGGGTAAACGCATAGGTCTTGGTAAACTGGCCACATACCAGGCTTCCTGGCTGGTTATTTGGCACCCGCTAGATAATGTTCTCTGGTGAAGTATGCGGAAAAATGAATCTGGTAGAAAATTTATGTCAACTGCAATTAAGAAGAGAATGTGCTTAATTTGATGTTTTCACCTTTTTTTTCTATCCCATCAAATTGCTCTTGGTGAGTGTTTGGTCTTAATTTTACGGGGCTTATCTTGCTCAGAATTCTGTCCTCAGGGTGTTGACTGTTGACTTACATTTTCTTTCATGTTCAGGAAAATGTGAAGACAAAGCACCCACAGTTGCTTTATGAGTCGAAGTTGTATAGAATCCTTCAGGGAGGAAGTAATGAGATCTTTAGTTGATTACAGTTTGCCTTTTTCCCATTTTGAGCAAATAATCACATTTCATGAACTCTTTGATCCAGTTTGCATTTGAGTATTTTGAGACTCTTACCTTTTTTCTGGTTCTAACAGCTGGAATCCCAAATGTGAGATGGTTTGGTGTTGAAGGAGACTATAATGTCCTTGTGATGGATTTGCTAGGACCAAGTCTGGAAGATCTTTTTAACTTCTGCAGTCGGAAACTATCTTTGAAGTCGGTCCTTATGCTTGCTGATCAAATGGTTTGTTTGCTGTAATTTTTATATTTCCTTTATGACTTTTGAAAACTGTCAACTTATGTTGTTTGCTAATTGTTTTTTTAGATCAATCGAGTTGAGTATGTTCATTCAAAATCATTTTTACATCGAGATATCAAGCCAGACAATTTTCTTATGGGCTTGGGGAGGCGTGCAAATCAGGTGTTGTTCTTGTTACAAATGTTTGTTTTTATTACTTATTACCCTTATTTGAGATTTATGTCAATGTAATAGTTATGGGTTACTTGCATGTAGGTATACTGCATTGATTTTGGACTGGCAAAGAAATACAGAGATAGTTCAACCCATCAGCATATTCCATACAGGTTGGAGATTGTTGTTCACATGAATTTGAAATAAGTTTCTAGTATTTGTGCTTTAGTTGGGACTTGTAATATCTTAAAAAATGTTTTGCATTGTATTCTTGAGCGTGATATATTTGCTCATTCTCTTAGAAGTGGTGCCAATGTTGCTGGCTTGCACTATGGTGGTGCCTATGTTGCTGCATTGCACTGGCATAATGGTCCAGAGATTGTGTTTTTACTGCTCTGCATCACTATGATGCAAATACTTGCAAAAGATATTTATATAGTATTTTAATTTATTTTTTAAACTTGTATTTATCAATAGCTTATTCTTATTCTTATTGCAGGGAAAACAAAAACTTGACTGGAACTGCTAGATATGCAAGCACGAACACTCATTTGGGTATTGGTATGTGCTTTTATCTGAGTAGTTGACCATTTTCATCAATATATTGGTCCTATCGCTGAGTTTTGTTTGTTGATTTCAAATATTTAACTTTCAGTTTGATGTGTTGGATTATGTAGAGCAAAGCAGGAGGGATGATCTAGAGTCTCTTGGTTATGTTCTTATGTATTTCTTAAGAGGAAGGTGAGTTTAATTTCACAAAGATCCTGCCTTCTTTTCTTCGATAATGTTTGGTTATTGGGCTTCCTTCTTCTGTAGCCTTCCTTGGCAAGGACTAAAGGCAGGAACTAAAAAACAGAAATATGAAAAGATTAGTGAAAAGAAAGTTTCCACCACAATAGAGGTAATATGTTTGCAGTTATTAAGTTTTAATTTTGCAAATGTTGTTTGTGATTGCCAAAAAGATGAATAGATAGTGCTTATTTTAGGCTTTATGCCGAGGTTATCCCACTGAGTTCGCATCATACTTTCATTACTGCCGCTCACTAAGATTTGATGATAAGCCAGATTATGCTTACCTGAAAAGAATATTCCGTGACCTCTTTATTCGTGAAGGTATGCTTCTTGTAGTGGTCGAATGAATTTAGATTGAAATCACCTCATCTCTTTTTCAATTTTGTAGGTGAAGTACATGATGTTGGCATTTAGTTTTCTGAGTCTATCTCTTAATGGTCGTACAGGTTTCCAGTTTGATTATGTGTTTGACTGGACTATACTGAAGTATCAGCAATCCCAACTTGCTAATCCTCCGGCTCAAGCTCTTGTATGTTCCATTTTGAAGCTGGAAGAACTCTTCCATGTGAATTTAGTTTGTAATTTTACCGTATATTGACATGACGAACATTTAACGGGTGCTTGATTTAGGGCCCTGTAGTTGGTACCAGTTCTGGAATGCCCCCTGTCATCACCAGTACAGACAGACAAACAGGTTTATAGTACCATTTTTATTTCTTTCTAGGATTGGTGAATGTTTGTTTGTGTAGGATTGTTTTCATTTACATGTAAATTCTCGTTTAAACTGGCAGTCCTGGTCGAGAGCTTTTCTATTCTTTCATCGGTTGCCTCTAGAATGTCGTCATTGGTTTTTTCACTTGGTTTTTCTTCTCCAGTTTGAATTTGGCTGTTTGTGTGTAGTGGCTGACATTGTGGTTTATTTTACGTCGATGGAAGAAGTTAACTATTGAATCTTATTAATCTAAAGACGTTCACGATGGATGTTCCAGCTGAGGGCTTATGATTATTATGATTTCTGGTTTCACCCCTAGGGGAAGGTGTTGCTCGGTACAAACTATTGAGATTATGCTAATTGTTTCTCTTTGTTGCAGGTGGAGAAGAAGGACGAACTGCTACTGATCCATCTCGTAGGAGGCTATCAGGGCAACTACTAAATACTGCTAGTTATGCAAAGCAGAAGAGTCCAGCTGTAAACGATCCTACAGCTTCAAAGGATGCTATGGTAAAAAGAAGGAAAATTGGATTTTCACCCCTTGTGGCTCCCAATTTTGTGCAACAAAAGTGATTTGAGATTAACGGAAGATGTGGTTTTACGTTTTGCCTCTATAAGAATTAATATTTAAGTTGTTATTTGCTGGCAGGCCTCAACTTATCCCTACTTCTTTGGCATCTGTGAATATTGTAATTGAATTCTGATCATATTATGGAGCTCTTAATATCTACAACTCCGTTGCTGAATGTTTGATTATCATAAACTTTTCTTCCTTATCTTTTTGTATAATTCTCAATTTGTTTGGTAGCTCTTTGAAGCATTTTAATGCTATTCAGAAACTGCTCTTTTGAATTTCATGCTTTTTCCTCCTCCCTTACCCAAAGCTTGGCAGTTTAGTTTTCTCCAATTGGTTTCAGATCTAATTATTTTTTGTTTGTACAATGCAGTTACCAAGCTCCAATTTTCTGGGGCGTCCAAGTGGATCTGCAAGGCAAGCTGCTGCTGTTTCTAGCAGCCGCGATGCATTTGCTGGAACTGAGTCAGATTCCCAACGCCCTCGGATAACTGATACAAGTGCAGGGACCATGCAGAAGATATCAACCGAGCAAAGAAGTCCTCCTCTTGGATCTTCAGATCATAGGCGCTCATCATCGGCTAGAAATATTTCATACATGAAGGCATATGAATCCAACATCAAGGGCATTGAGAACCTGAACTTTGACACTGATGAGAAGCTTCATTACTAGGTTGCTCAGCACTTTGCATTGTTCGTGAATTTGCCAGTATACGGATGGTGATGAGTTCTGAAGTTATTGATTGCCAGGTAATTCTTGTTCAATTTTGGGCGGCAAGGCATCAGCTGATCATACATGAAACAGGTCGCAGAAACTGAATTGAATTGAAGATGTTGAGAAATTTAGGCTGGACGTGTTAATGTTATTTTACGGTTCTGGGCATGGTTGAAATTGTAAGTGCTGTCGTCTTCTCAAAGCTTTCAATTTGTATGTTCACGACTTGTTGACACCTTTAGCTTGGCCAGTCTATACTAATCCCCGCGAGATTTCCAGATATGTCAGGCACCACGAGCATGTGATTCAATTTGTGTTTTAGGGTTGCCATGTTTGGTTGTAACGTGCTGGAATTTAACCTACTTTTCCATTATTTTCATGTCTTTCAAGTGGTTTTAGTATCAGATTATCATTTCACGTATTTAGGGTGATTATAATGGATAGCCTCTTTGTTGCTTAATGTATTGTTTCGGTTTTGACAAGTCTCCGATCACTTTAATTTTTCATTAAGTTATGTATTCACAATTCCATAATTTGAAGGGCTAGTTTTTTTTTTTTTCTTTTGTACTTGACAAAAGCTAAATAAAAACAAAAGTAATGCGATGTATCATTAAATATGCAGAACCAATCTTGCATATCAACTTGTACAGACAAACTCTCTTTCAGCTTGACTCTAGGCATATTTTGAAAGAAGGTAAAACCTTATAAAATTGAGCAATGCTTAACAGAGAGCTAAATGGAAGCATCAGTCATTACAACAGCAAGCTGAACCAGAACTGGTTCAATTTCAGTATAACTATATGCAAAAATTGACTAAACAGAAATATGTTCTACAGACTAAAGCAAATAATAAGTAGGTGTAAATCATGGAAAGTAGCTTCAGCCAAGTACGTCATGGAAAGTAGCTTCAGACAAGTACGTCATCCAAAATTACCTACGCAAGTTAAGAATAACTGAATTGGAAGTTAGAATCGTGTGTTCTTGTTTACCAGTACTAAAACAAATGGAAATCTTATCGAAATGAACTTCTGCAATTCCTCCGAGGAATCAAAAGTTTCTAAATTTGAGCAGTTTCTTTGTACCAAAATTCTTCCGTAACATGGAGGAATGATTATTTAAGGATGTGTAGTGGAATTTTCACACATGCAGCAGATATGAAAGGAAGGAGCTATCAAGTCATGTCAATGTTGACAGCCAAATTGCAGAAAGGATATGGGAAACTGTTGAAAGAGAGAAAATATTTCGAACCTCTGCAATTCCTTCGAGGAATCAAAAGTTTCTAAATTTGAGCAGTTTCTTTGTACCAAACTTCTTCCATAACATGGAGGAATGATTATTTAAGGTTGTGCAGTGGAATTTTCACACATGCAGCAGATATGAAAGGAAGGAGCTATCAAGTCATGTCAATGTTGACAGCCACAATGCAGAAAGGATATGGGAAACTGTTGAAAGAGAGAGGATAACTATAAGACCAAAGACAACATCTTTTAACTAAAAAGCACCGCCTGAGTTGTTCCGACACAAGTACTCCCAATACATTAGTTCTAAACTGCAGTAACAAGTGCAAGACAAAAGCACTAATTATCATAGAAGTTCCAGTGATTTGTAATCAATCATATACTTGAAAAGAGGAGGAAAGAAAAAAGAGCAAATGGCAACACAATACACAAGACTGGAACTTTTAGAAAAATATCAAAAGAAACCAACAATATATAAATCCAGAAGTAGTCAACGATTGTTCAAATCACCACCAGCCATAAACAGCTCTAGAGCACCTGTCCTTGAGCCACCTAAAACTCTTCTTAAAAGACCCTTTAACTTGGCCTTCAACGGTATAAATCTTATAACTAGCAACCCTCCTTTTCCTCTGCAACTCTGGATCCTTGAAACTCCAGCTTTTTGAAACAGACCCATTTGTAGACTTGCCCTTTTTGAACTTCACATCCCTATTTCCCATCTGGGTTTGTGTTGAGGAAGCATAAGAAGCACTGTAACATCTTAGATCCTGCATAGCACCCGAAAAAGTGGGTACTGTTGTTGTTGTCGTTGCTGCTGTTGCTCCATAGTAGCGCTCTATCTGCTTTTTTCCATCTCCACATGACTTGGATCTGAAATCCTCCATCTTCTGATTGATTTCAACTGATGTGCTTCTCTCTCCCCCCTGAGATGAAATCACTCTCACCGTTTATCCTTTTCACAGGAGTGAGTGAGTGAGTGAGTGTCTCTTTTGTATAGCCGGAAAACAAAAAGTGCTTGCCAATATAGACGTTGTCGAGGAATCGCTCCCTTGTATGTTGATTATGCGTCGGTGATTGATATGAATTAGAAGGCTCTTTATTTGGTCGTAAGCATTTTATCATATGGTACTTCGGGAAGCCACGACTACGACTAAAATCGAGTTTTGCTTCATCATGTTGGATAAAAATATGAGTAGCTTTTATTATTTTAATATGCTAAAGAAAAATTGACGTATTCTAAAATTATTTAAAAATTCATGTTCTAATCTTACATTTTTATTTTTCTTCCTTTTTTTATGTAATTGATTTGACTGGCAAAGGATTGAGATATTGAATTTGCACGAGGAACATATTCAATTTCAAACTTACAAGAGGAAGTAACCAATGTGTTAAGAAAAAAGAAAATTTGTATCTAGAAATTGGTTGAATATGAATAGAGAATAGTTGTGCTACCTAACTACATATATTCCTAGGGCACATGTATCGAAATAGCCTCTTTAGGGAGAAAATAAAAAATGATAGTAAACTCTTCATAAATGAAAAAAAAATCCATAGCATCTTTTTAAAAAAGGAAAATAGTCTATTAGATTAAAACATTAGTCAAAAGAAGAGAAGATAAGTCTTAAGAATAATTCGAGTTTAACACATATAATAATTTATAAATGCATTATATATTCCAAATAAATCAATTAACAATTCAATAATAAGATTGAAAGTGATAGATTCAATTCAAGAACTGGTTGATCAAAGAATCCATAAGTTTTTAATTCAAATTGACAATTAGGCTATGAGATTGGGAAAAACAAAGAAATAGCTCTCACCATTGAAAAGGACTGCCTCTAATACTTAAAAATATGGAGTTGGGCATAATTTCCTGCAGAGGAATAATATGGAAGATGTTCCCTTTTGTTTCGTCTTTCTTCTTGATTCCAACAATTGCAACTTGTGCAAGCTATAAATGTTACCGTCGTGCTTTGTTTAGTTTACTTGCGAAAAAGAACGTGACCAAGAGGATTTATAGTAACCAAAACACGTACGTTAGAAGAAGCATAGTTTAAAGTGTGAAATTTTTTGAACATTCTCGGCCATATGACTTCAGACTTCCTATATACACTTAATAAGTCTGGAAACATACATTCACGGTTGAAAATCATTACTATACAAAGGATGCTAAAAGCACGTACCCTTTCATAATCTTTCATAAACATGTTTGGACATGCTCCATCATTCTCTCCGACTTTTGGCTAACCTGAGAAATCTATTTCAGAACAATAATAGGACTTTACTGTTGGACAAGCATGCATTCACTGTAAAGAGGGTAGTAATCATTTACAACTTCGCAACATGATTGATGAAAATGGTATTTCCTCCAACCTCTGCTTTATCCTTCTAGAACTGCTTATACATTGACAAATTAACAAGCTTATCTGATCGTGAGACTAATTGGGTGATGGTGAAGACGGCTTTTGGCACTCCGGGTTTAAAGTTCAGCGGCACCTGGCAACTCAACTTTTGAGAATAGTATCTACCTTAAAAGAGACACTCGTTTAATTGGATCATCTTGATTCGATTTTCTCTTTCCGATTCATCAGGTCATGGTAATACAGAAGCACACACATCGGTTGACCAAGAATGCAGAATATGAACCAGAAGATCATATTCCCAACCTGAGATTTCAAAAGCAAGAACAATTAAGTATATGCTTAGTACAGCAATTGGAATAGCATTGTACTGGACTTTGACTATATTGTACTCCCAATACTTTTCAGCTCAATTTTCTGTCAGGCCAATGCTCCAACAGCAAACAAGTTTTAAATGCCTAAGAAAATTGTACAGAAACTTTACTGTTGGAAACTGGGGCGAGAATGTTACACATCCCATCTAAAAGAGCCTTCGTTAATTTCAAATTGTACAAATTGCTGCCAGCTAAACTGATTTTCTCAGGACATCAGAACAGGTTTATTGTCAAGGGAAAAAACAAGAAGATGAACATACTAATAAGTATTGGTAAAACAATAGACATACCATGGAGTTCCTGAACTTATTCTGAAGGAAGTTTGTGAGCACAACCAAAGGAACCTGAATCACAGAGGTAATAAAAAAATAGATTTTATTAACCCTGAATCAAGAATGAGCCAGACATAATCTCCAGAAGGAAGATGGCCATTTCGCTCGTTCTCTCTGCCCCATCGTACTAAGTGTTTGTGGTTTAGAGAGGAGGGTCATGGAGGGGTAGGAGACTCGCAATCATCTGAAAGGTCTCTGACTGATTTTGAGTTATATTCAAAATGATCTTACCTGAAACATAATTCCAATAAAAGCCCAGAGCTTGAATATGTGGCAAGGAACAGCAATGCACAACTGCAAATAGGAAGATATTGAATACAGATATAAGCAAAACAAGAAAAGAAAAACGGACAGGTAGAGAAAAGGGGGGCAAATTTTCATGAAGGTAACGATGGCACTTATCATTTAACATGTATTATTTAATGTTCCAGAGAACAGTTCTACATATAAGCTGTAAATCTGATTTCAAATTGACAACTTTGATTTTGCCACTTTGCAGCATCATATCCATATAGCAAAGAATGTCATATTAATGGCATGCAGCAAGTATGGAATAGACAAAACTTCTGTAATTTAAATCAGTTACAGATCTATAACAAAACCAGATAATACAATATTCTGATCATCTTGACAATCCTCCTATTTTAGGGGGCCATAAATCAAAGTAAACTTCAATCTAATAAAATAGTAAAGATCAATCAGATGGTACCTCATGAAATATTGCTGAAACGACGAAGGCGATAAGTAATGCTACCCCCTGCATTATTTCCATAAAAGAAAATATTTTAATAAACTCCTGAAACTTAAATCATCTAGTTTATGCCAAGATCCACACATGCATTAAAAAAAAAAAGTGAGGCAGTCTATCAAACTATTCTAAGAAGAAATTTACAATATTAAAAAATTCAGATGTAGCACAGTGCAATGTTCAATTTACACTTATAATTCAGCAAACACTAAACAAAATAAAAGGTGAGAAACTAACCTTGGGTATTTTATTCCGGATGCATGGAAAATAGATATGCCGAACCATCCACTTATGAACAGGCTGAGATCAGTAAGGACTCTATCAGTAAATTGTTGGACCTACTACTCACACACACTCTCTTCTGCCAGCTTGTTTATACTTATGAGTGTGAAAAAGAATCAAATGGGCACTCACAGTGAGAACAGGTATCATGTAACAGTCTAGGTAACTTCTCTAAGAAAATGTTGACATGTATACTCTCCTAAGATCAACCCGTTGATAGATTCTTATCCCCTTGAATGACAGACATGGTCATTGACCTCAATTTAATAACAATATGCCAAAAGCAGAATTCTAGTTGCATGCCATAAAACCCCTTTTAACATAAGCAACATGTCAGGTGCAAACACATGGCAAGAATGCTATTAATTTTTTGGAGCAAAAATAAAGGGCCATTTATGTTTGCTTCTTTATCAAAATTTTAGGTCACATATGAAGAAAATAGGAGCGCAAACACCCAAACATTTGTATAACAGAATCCTATATTTTATCTCAAGTTATCAAAATTCAAAGCAGGAAACACAACCCCTTCTGGTCCTCAAAGTATTATAAGCAGTAACAAGGCAAGATCTACTTTTCATATCTTCAGTTAATTACAATAAAATCTGTTTGTTAACAAAAATTATAGAGCATACAATGGAAAACTCCAGAAAAAGAACATCATATCTAACTTATAAAGAATTAATGTCTTTACATAACAGCCTGATTGCAAATGTAAACAGCATGGATCCAACAAGTTGAAGAAATAAAATGATTTTTAGGTGAAGAAGCATACCATATTCCACAATCTCCAATACTGTTGACAGACAGATATCCAGATAGCCAAGGAACCAATTAAAGATTTAGAGACAGTGGAGAATAATTGACAATAATTCTAAAGGAAACTGTTCCTGCACATAAAAACTTACCTCGTCAACAGTTCTTGCATTCCACCAATCTTTGTAGAATTCCCGATCACCAAAACGTAGGAGTTCAGCTAGAATATTTAGCCTATTTTTTGGAAACATGTAGGCAAGGATAATGTGCCTTTAATCGGTTAAAGAATAAAATAGGGGTGGAAGAAAATGCTCGTTCACACTCACCAAAGGTGAAAAAAGCAATAGAACATGCAGAGCCACACGTATAAATTAGGAACAGATAGCTTCAGAACCCTCTCAATAGCATATAAGAGATTTCCTTTCAAGGGGTGTTGCGAGTTCTGAACAAGAGGGTTGATATACTGAATAACATACCAGCAATGATGTCAGCAATATGATGCGTCAATTTTTATCAGTAAAATGGAAAAATGTGAAACATCCAATAGTAACATGAAGCTCTACTAACTTGTTCTATGATAAATCCCATCAGCCCTGTGAATATTACTAACTTGACAAATTGACGAGCCACCCAATTCTTCCTAACAGAAGCCGTACGAGGATAACTTGGCTGCAAAATCATGTGTTAAAATTAAGATTAGAGAAGCCAATAATGCTTGATATGTTTATAATAGCATACATGAGCAAAATTTTTGTGTGATTTTGAAAAAAGGACAACTGTTACCTGATAGCATAATGTTGGAGCAACCATGAAATATAACAAGCTCTTGAAGCTGACATCTTGAGTATAATCCACATTCAGAGAATTGGGAAAAGTATCTCCCTACATGATAATTGAGGATGGGACAACCAATTAATCACCAAGATAGATGTGAAAACAAGGATTAAATGAAATTGGTGCAGAAGATAGAACACTTAGTCAAGCAAAAGATTCATCTCGTTTTATTTTTATTTTTTGGTGGGTTTTTTGTTTAATTTCTTTTTTTCTGTTTTGTGTGGTAGGGAAAGAGGAGGGGCCGTATGGCCTAGGTATTATGAAAAATATACCGAAGTAAGCTTCAGCAGTTTTTAATCCCACAATTTGCAAGAAATGACCAGGAAGCAGACAAATATTAACTTATAGAGAGGTGTAGATGACTCAGCTTTTTGACAGGATTACATCGTTACCTTCTCAACTAACTTTGCAATTGCTCTCATATCATAGTTCGTATGTGCGTAAGAAACCAATTTCATCCATACAACGCAAGCAAAAAGCATCAACGTAACACCTGACAAGAAAGCCGAATCACAACTGCATAGTTAAAAAGAAAAGTGAGTCTCTCCATTAACACTCATTGCAATGGTATATAATAATCCTTTCACGAAACAGATAGCTGATAGATATTATGAACAAAAGAGAAATTTTGCAGAAACCCTTTATATGAAATCCTGTATAAATTATTCATATATCATTGCAACAAATATCATTATATCCTGGATAAATTAGTCTGCCAAATTTGATGAACAGACCAAATAATTCACTAGCATTGAAAGACAACTGCAGAATTGATGATGAACTTGTGATGGAAGACATGACTGGAGCAAATAAATCACGAACACATGATATATATCAGCGCTACAAAATGTAAAATTTTCAGAATTTTTGTTCTCCTCTTGTATGCATTTCCATGTATCAAAACATACCTCAAGATCACAAAAATCGGGTACAAAATTGCTGCTGTCGTGATGAATATATGAAGCAAAACAACAATCTGCAATATAAACTCATAGTTAAACCTGAATAGCTTCAGTAATACCAAGTCATGTATATTCCTGTAAAGAGCAACTTACTAAACAGACTTGAAGACTTACAGGTTCAGCTATACATTTTCTATATGCCAACTTTTCAACTAGATACGCAGCAAGAGGGAATATTGGCAGAGTAAGGCTGCAACAAAAGCACACCGGAAGCTTTTAGTTAAATATGAACTAAAACGAAACAAGATATGTGCATTGCTACATGAACATTACCAGCACATAAAGAGGGGCCAATCACGTAATGACCGTGAGCTAAACCAAAATCCAGTCTTAATTAGCCAACCATACTGCAAAAGATCAATAAGATGATAAGCCCTTCAACACCACAAATTCTAAATTCGTGAATCATTCACAAGGATGTTCCCAATCAACCATTAACTCTGAATGGAAATACAAACCTTCATTAAATTTTCAATGATAAGCCTGCTGTTTACAGCTACAAGGACCACTATACAGAGGTTGAAGAGGCCTGCGTGACTCTGCTAAAAGGAATGTAAAAAATAACTAATTAACAATCATTACAATCGATAAAATGTGACAAAACGGCACTTGTCGAACGTCACTGTCACTGGCTGTTAACTCGCCATCCTATAACTAAATAAAATTCATTTTTTGCACCAACCTATTTGATAATCAATTCTCCAAAACAAACTTAATTATCAACCAAATGCATCGAAATTGAACCCAAAACCAACGAGTTCGTGAATCACCCGTAATTCAAAAAGCATAATGCTTCTGAAAAATATGTGACTAACAGAATTAAGCAAACAATGAGTTCCAAGCACAAGTAACTGACGTACAAAGTCTCTACCTGCTTAAATATAGCGACGGAGCTTAATGGACTTTCTTTGATGTTGCGATGAGCCGGCATCGTCGGTCGGTACAGAAATTTCATGTCCGTTTCGCTGCGATTCTCAAGATTATCCGCGGCAGCTCCTCCGCGTTCTTTTCCCGTAACAGTGAGACCGTCAGGATGCACCGCCGCAGTCGGATTCATCACATCCTCGCCGGATGAAGTACCGGACTCGGAATTGTCCGCTTCGGCAATCGAATCGTTCATGTCTCTGACGGCGCTCGGCCTCCGACGAAGCGAGCGATTTAGTTCTGACGACGATGAGTCGGTCAGAAGAGCATCTCCGGAATCCGCCGTGGCAGAACCACCCTCCGGCGTCTCTAGCATCGCCATTGGAGTAACAGAATCGGTTAGAACCCAAGCAACAACTGATAAACTCTTCCGAGAGGCAGCTTCTAGAAAGTACTTAATCTACAGAAAACGCGTAAAAGAGAATGCGATTTTAGCTCGTATGTATAAGAGGTAAGAGAGATACAGAGTGCGGTTGCTCGTCGTCATGCAAAAGGAAGTTACAGGAGAAGGAGATTTGATAAGAGTAAAAAAGGTTTTACTAGCAGACAAATGAGAATATAAATGGGTTTACGAGCGTAAGCAACACGGTGGTCAAGCGTTCGAAACGCGGACAAGACTCTAGAAGGTATGCTGTTTTAGACTTTCCACTTCCTTCTAGCTAATTAAAATTTATGATTTTAAGATATTAATTTAAATAGTTTAATTTTGAAAAAAATATTATTTAAATTTAAATATCTAAACATATATTTTTGATTTAGATCTTTAAATAAATTAAAATTTAAATAATATCACTTTTAAAAAAAGTAAAGATAAATTGGGCCTGTCAACTCGGCCCACAAGTCACCCGATTCCTGACCTGATCCGATTTATTGACATCCCTAGCGACTAATCACTAATCCAACTAATTGGTTATTTGGGTATTCTTATTTTGTTAGCAAATCATAGTTTAACATTTTGAAATTATGTGCTTTAAGTTTTTAATAATTTATACTCAAATAATTAATTTAATTTAATTTATTAAATTATTGACATTTTTTATCTAAAAATTTTAAAAATGATTTGAAAACTCGTCTGATTAGACGTCTTTTTCAATTCAATAATTCATTCATACAGCCTATTTATTTATTTATTCATTAATATTTACAACTAAAGTAATATTTACTTCATATCTGTTTTTATTTAATGAGACAAATTTGGGTAAGTTGACTTTGGATTTAACAAAGCAATTTCGGTTCGGATGGCTTAAGTGGTAAGCATCCACATTCAAACCATCTTAAGATAATTCTGCACAACAGCCTGAATGTGTGACCAATGGCCACTGCTTTAATCATTTATCATTCTTCTAGTTCTACTCCAAACTCTTGCACGCTCATCTTCCTTATTCTCCACAAAACGTTTCCTTCAAACAGTGTCTTGCTTTTCATTCTCACTTTGAAGTATACCTAAGTTAGGTCAAGTCCGACCTAATCAATTTCAGACTTGGACTTAAGAGGACTGCCCAATTCAAACAAAAGTACGTCGTTTAATCTTGAAGTCGAATCCAATTGAATTGGTTAGTTGAAAAAAAAAGGTCAAATTAAATCCGAACCAGTCCAATATCATCCTAAGAAATAAGCTGTCAATGGCTTATTTATTTTTATTTCTATTTCTAATTTTGTTTTCAAATTGTCCCTTTGATCTTTTCTTCACATGTACCTTCAATAACATTCAAATAAGACCCTTTGATTTCATTTGATTTCGCCAATTTTCGCCAATGCTATATAAGTGCTTCAATACAAAATAAGAAACGATATTTGCAACGTATAAATAGTTAAGAGTTCACATGCTCATCATCTTTAGCAAATTAAGCCCACCGCAGACACATTTATAAACTATTTTACCATAATTCTTGAAGTAACTCTCATCAATTCGTTGATAGACACATTTATAAACTATTTTACCATAATTCTTGAAGTAACTCTCATCAATTCGTTGATATGAATCTCTAGGGAGAATTCATCAAATTCTTCAAATTAAAAAAAACCTTTTGTTTGGGTTGAAAAATGAGGCAATATTCAATGTATTAAAGTAATAAATAATTACACAGAACATAATTGGAATACATTGGCCTTCTAACATCACCAAAGATCAGAAATTCAATCTCGCGAGGACAATTGTATAGCCAATGCACGCCCAAAAAGTAACCTAATTCAATATTAGCTAATTGATCTGCGCATTCGTTAGCTTTTCTATAAATATGTTACAATTCTATCTGCCATTCTCTACATGTAAGTCCGAAAATATCTTAAAACAACGCACAGTTCAACTCTCTTGGACTCATACCCTCTTATATGATCTCTTATTTAATGCATACTTTATCGACATATATATAAATAGATTGACTAAGCTGTTAATTTAACGCATCTGCTTCAATCTCGATTTTTACAAGTAAAAAAACCTGTTTGTTAAATTTATTTTTGGGGTTTTAATTTATTTTAATTTTCAAAAATATTAAAATCATTAAAATAAGTTTTTCATTAAAATAAGTTTTATTTTGTTTCTATTTTTTAAATAATTTGAATACTACCAAATAAATATATATTATTTAGTTATTTAATATATTTAATATAGTAACTATTAATAAAAACTATGAACAATTTAATTTAATACTATATATTTAATTAACTAAAATTAATTATTAATATGAATTATGAATAATTTAGTTTATTTAATATTTAATTAAAATTTTGTAACTAAATTAAATAAATTTAATTTCATAATTATTAGTAAATATAATCAAATTTGAAATATTTTCAAAAATATAAAAATTTCAAATAAAATTTAATTTAATACTTTAAAAAAATATTAATTCATAAATAAATTTAATTTTTAAAATTTCATATTTATAAAATAAAATACTTTTATCATGACATTGAAACAAATTTATTTAATTAAAAATAATTTATCTTTAAATTTTACTAATATATAATTATTATCATTGTAAAAATATAACGTAATAACATTAACAATTAAACAAAACTTTTTTATTTAAAAGAAAACACAAAATTAAAACTACAAAAAAAATTGAAACTTATGTACCTTGAACTTAAATTACCACAAAAATCATGAGAACAGATCATCCATTCTACTTTACTACTACTTACAATATTCTACTAAATCTCATCTATATATATATCTAATCCGTACATAAACGTGTTTAAAATTGACTGGAACAAATTTTGGATACCGTTGTTGGCACAGAGGATCTGGTCCCAAAAATCACCCGTCATTTATTGCCAAAGTCTTCTCTTCCATATATGTCAATAATATTAAAGGAGTTTAAGATTCGCCGCCAGACATATCCAAGTAATTTCGTGAATCTGTAAGGCCAAGGTATCCTAAGTAACCCAAATATAAGAACAATAAATATAGAATCCTCAGTTACAACAAAATTTGCAGTATGCCATCAAAGACCATATGTGGCATCAAGGGACATGGTTCATACTCAAAGCGGCAAGCTTTTTACCACACCTATGAAACAAGACGTTAAATAAAAGAGGGTGGGATATAACAAGGGAACAACATATAACACTTACCAAACATATTCCATCTTTCCACAAATAATGGGAAACAAAATTTGTTTACAGGAGGTCAGCAACGTTCGATGGCAGCTCTTCAATTACCACATTGTAGAACTTCTGAATGTCAAACAGCATCCTTTCATCATCATTTGTTACAAAGTTGATTGCAACACCTTTCCTTCCGAACCGTCCACCTCGTCCAATACGATGTAGGTAGTTCTCTGGCTGTGTAGGGAGATCATAATTAATGACAAGCGAAACTTGCTGGACATCAATGCCACGGGCCAAGAGATCAGTCGTAATTAGCACGCGAGATGACCCAGATCGAAATTCACGCATGATGATGTCCCTTGTATTCTGGTCCATATCACCATGAGTGGCAGAGACTGTGTGGTCTCGGCTCCGCATCTTATCTGTCAACCAGTCAACCTTGCGCCTAGTATTGACAAAAATAACACTCTGAGTAATGGCTAATGTTTCATAAAGGTCACAGAGTGTTTCGAGCTTCCACTCCTCTTTCTCAACATTGACATAAAACTGTTTTATGCCTTCTAAAGTTAGCTCCTCACGCTTCACAAGAATTCTAACAGGTTTGTTCATAAACTTCCTTGTTATCTCAAGAGCTTCAGGAGGCATAGTGGCAGAGAAAACACCGACTTGAATTTTTGTTGGCAAAAGTTGGAAAATATCGTAGATCTGTAAGCAAGTGGACAAGAGGTTAAAAGCAATAGTAAAACAGTCGACAAAAACCTTGACCGAAAGCAGCAGATAAAGTGATTATGCACCTAAAAATTCGACCAGAAAAAAGACGCAAGGTAGACATTTCATATTCTAATATTTCCCCAATTTCAAAACCTATTTTCTATTTGTTAGGGAATCTAATTCACAGTACTTCCATGAACAAATGGTTATGAACTTGCAAGCATAGATCATATGAATAGCTAAAATAAAAATAAATGGAAGACCTGATCCTTGAAGCCACGAGAAAGCATTTCATCTGCCTCATCGAGTACAAACATTTTGATGTTATCAGCGCGAAGTGACTGTCTTCGCAGCATGTCAAATACACGTCCCGGAGTACCAACAACAACATGCACTCCACTCGTCAAAATGCGTTGATCTTCACGAACACTGGTCCCACCAACACAAGCATGCACCTTAACACCAAGATAATCTCCAAGGGCTCGCATAACTTTCTCAATCTGTTGAGCAAGCTCCCTAGTGGGTGCCAGGACCAAGGCCTGGCATTCCAACAATCCATACTCAAGCTGCTGCAGAATACCAGAACAGAAAGTTGCAGTCTTTCCAGTCCCAGATTGCGCTTGTTGAATCACATCAAGTCCCTGGCAGAAAGGGACAATACCCCTCTGCTGAATTGCTGAGGGCTTTTCAAAGCCTACAAAAAGATTAGTTCAAGTTCAATGATCTGATCATCCATTAAGAGAAGGAAACGGAGAGAAACAAAATTGTAAATACAAAATCCTTGATGCATAAAACCACAGAATTCATCCTTCTTCAATTGTTGTCATTTGCATGAATATGTAGCAAATTGTCAACTGTATATCTCTAAATACATAAAATACTTTGCTGCTAAAGCATAAGGATATGCAAATACAACATACGAATGATGGATCTACATCATAACATACGCAGGCAAATATAAGAGTACTATAAAGAAAGAACATAAAACCCAGTAGGGGATACCATATGCATAAATGCCCCTAAGAAGATTCTCTTGCAAACCCATTGAGTCAAAACTTTCATAAACCTCTTCATAAGGTGTAAAGAAATCTTGTGCATCAGCTGCAAGACTGCAGACATCAATATGAATCAGAAACAAATTAGAATGTCCATTTCAGGTATATTAGCACCAAAATATGACAACTAATACGTAGCTGATAAGTACATAAAAAGAAAGACAAATAACATGAACTAATAACAAGGGGGAAAATCACGTTTCCATTTTGGCATCATACTGCCGAGCATCAAAGTGTGATCCTTCTGGTGTTATTCCTGCCATAACTGCAATAAAAACCAAAATTTACAAATAAGCCATGGTAGTAGACTACTGCTGCAAAAATTATAGCAAGTGGTCGCTGTTCTGCATTAACTAAGTAAGGAAGATCTGTTGTAAACTCCACATCCTATAGGTTATCTATCAAGAAAACAATTGCCCTCAGTCAGGTAGAGTCCAACTCCCTAAACAAGGACCACCTTTTTCTTCACAAAAACAAAAGATATAGAATTTTTCTGTATACATACTTGAAAAACTCGAATTCTAATTGATCAAGAATAATGAAACAGAAAAACAGGACAACACGTCCGCGTTTTTTGTTACAAACCTGACCTAGCTTTTCACGAGAAACAAGACACGCGATCACAAGATAATACTTGCAGCAAAGGATCAAAAACAATTAAAAAAACATCACAAAACGCGCTAAGAAACAAATCCAAACAAAATCAAACACAAAACGATACTCAGCACTCAAATCAGTTAGCTTCCATTAAATCAACCAGGAGAAACGGCAAGGCAGACATATCAAAAACGTATAAATCGCAAAACAACAAGAAAGGAAAGCAAATGTTTATTAGTAATAAAAATTGGAAGAGAGAACTAAATAAATGAAAAAAACAAAGTTCGATGGACACAGTAGATGAGAGAAGTGAGAGAAAAAAGACCTGAAGATGAAGAGAGTGTGATTTGCTGTAATTTGGGGAAATTAGGGTTCTCTGTTTTTCCCAAACTCCTCAGGAGTCAAGGAAAGGTTGTTCAGAAAGCACAAACACCACAATCAGTGAGATTTCGTAGGAAAACAAGCAAGAGATATCCTATTTATACATATACAAACATAATTCACTCCCATTGTTGTCTAATAATTACAAATTAAATTGAAATCGGATTTCAAGTCGGTGTACTTTGGGCTAAAGAAGGCCCATCTCTTTTATGTTGTGTTGTTAAAGTTACTTTTTCTTTTTTGGTTTTTTTCCTATTCTAACTTTTGTGCAATCAATCAGGAAAATGACACTTGAAAGTTTAGAAATACGCTACCTATTAGGTATGCACTGACGATCTAATAAAGCGGAGGGAAAATTAATTTTATGTGGACGGTCGAAATTTATCATATCCAATTCAGCCTATTTTTACAGTTCAAAATGAAATTGAATAATTCGGTTTCAAATAATCAACAACATTGCCGGTTCATTGAAATAGACTTTAACAAATAATAACAAACATTTAAAGAAGAGTTAACAGTTTGGACATTTTATATATATATTAAAAAAGATAAAGAAGAAATAAGATTAAAAATTAAGATTTTTAATATATACTAATCAAATTTTGAGTAACAAGTAAATTTTAAAAACTTTTAGGTTGGATTTAAATAGTTAAGAATGTTAATGGCCTAAACCGGCCCAACCTGACCCCAAATTAAAATGGCCCGACGAGCTAACTTGACCTGTCATTTATTTTTTTAAGCAAAAAACTTTCAAAACGACATTGTTTTAAATAAAACAAGCGAGCCTGACTGAGCCGATATTGCCATCCCTACAAACAGTCTCGAGTCTAATTCTAGTCAACCCATTACTATGCTTATTTGAGGATTCAAGCGTGTCTTCACTCTTAATCAACTATCATTTTAAAAATTAAAATGAGCTGGGACTCTTTTCTCCATATTCAAACCTTCAACTTAATCTATTTTTAAAGAATTAATCAGCACTGAGACCATCCCTTCGAGGTCAAACTCGGTACCGTTGCAAGTAGATGACGAGGATCAATAAAAGAGGTAAACCAAAGGTCCAGCTTAGGAATCATTAGAGCACAATTTGTTAACATTAGTATATTATACGCTCAAGCAATAATTCTTAATCAAAGACAAACTTGCAGTCTTATGCACTGACGATTAGCAGTTTTCCTTAGCAGATCAGGCATTTATGCCTCTGGAGATTCTCAGCACTCTTTTCCAATCCCGCAATTAAAATATGACGATGCCACCGTCGGTAACCCGTGAACTCTAAGAAAACTTTCAGCAAACGACTTACCTACATTCATACTCAATTCAATTAACTCTTTAACCACATCTGCAGCAGAAAGTGCAATAGTGGCTTCCAAACTGAGAGATGATATCTACAAGGCCTCCATAGCCTCCAACGGCAGTCACCTGAAAACAGCGGAGGCCATTGATCAGACATAGATAAGAAAAGGCTGCCAATGTAATTCTTAATGCCATGCTGAACGAAGATGCATGTACCCAGATGTGAAGAAAGTACATTGTAATATATCAGTATAAAATTTAACACATACCCCACTTTAAACATTTGCTAATGAAAATAGATTTGTTGACTATTAAATGCAAACCATGACATGACAAATATTCTGAGAAGGGAAGCTTTCCCGACCGAATTCGTAGTAAGAGCTGTAGGAACATAACTGAAGATGACCCTAGAAACAACATGCAGGTAAATAAAAAAGAAAGCCGGGTGCTTTTTGAACATTGAGCTCCAAAAATTGAAACCAGCAGTTAAAGGAAATAAACTAAGGGAAAATACCCCTGATGGGTGTACAGAGACAGAAAACGCTGACTGAGGAGCACATGGTATTTGTGAGAGAATCGCTCCGCTTATATCAAAACGACTGAGTAGAGGTTCAGCTCCAACAGCTAAAATCTGATACAATGACAAAATGATTACTAGGTCTGGATAAAAATAGAACATGATAATTTCTAATAATTGCCGGTGTCTTGTCATTGGCATCAAACATGGAACTGCCAGATTGAAGTACTCAATGTACAAAGGCCCAAGGAGATCACCAGTACTCCGATGTCATATGTTGCCTAAGGTGAGATCTCCATAACCCAACACGTAAGCTAATCAATTTTGGTATAGAATTATGATCTACATGTATGTTCCACCGAAAACTTTAAACTTTTAGGTTCAATAGCTACTTGAAATTATACAACCAACATTTATCACCTGTTCAATATTGGGCACTAAACCATTTGTAAAATATTGGCAAAAAGTAGTTCCATATGAAAAATACTTCCTTTTTTCCTTTCAATGATAGTGGTACTTGAAATAAGTCCACATACGCACCTAAGTTACAAACACATCAAACATTCTAAGATAAAAAGGAAAAACACTTACTTGATGATCATCAAATTTCACATCCTGTATTGGTGCGCTGGTGGAAGTTCTTGAAACACATTCGGAAACAGGAATATTCCAAACAGATAAGCTTCTACCAGTGCTACAAGCCTAAAAATGAAATCGGTTAAATAATGTTACATTATAAGCAAGCAAAACCAACATAGAACTTTTCTATCATGTTCACTCCTATCCAAAGTTAAACGAAAGTATGTCTTCCAAGGCATGAACTCTCACCAACCAGCTCTCACTAGCATCAAGGGCAATGCAGCTAACACACGACGAGAATCCTTTCAACTTCTTGTCCTTCCCAGGATTAATTACTTGTAAACACTTTCCAGTTTTGCAATCTAAGGAAAAGGTAAACAAATAAATGGCAAAGGCAAAGGCAACGTCCCATAACTATAAGGGTGAATATCAACAGCAGAAGTTTGAACTAACTCTATTCATCCATCACTATACTTAGATTGAGTACTGACTCAAATGGCATCATGGTAGCAGTTATATAAATGTGAAAGGTAATTAAAAGAAGGGGAATATTGTTCAACTCTTTAAATCAGAATTATGGATAAATCATTATTACAGCATGGCTTGATATCCCAAATCGACTATTTTCAAGCTAAATGACACAAAGATAACAGAGAAAAGTTTTTTTTTTCGTAAAAAAGTCCTTAAAAGATCATCAGCAATTTATGTCCATGTTCTCTCCTTGCCACCCCAGAACCTTAGAAGATAGAAATAATTAGGAAACCTCAAAGCTGCATGTTAAATCAAGATTGTTTCTTCAACAACATGATATACGATAGGACAAATTGCTTTTGAAAAATAGTAAACTAAAAATTTTATCCCATGCCATATCCATGTAACTTTCAGCGAGTTCCTGATATTATTAGCTCATCACTCGCAACAAATACAGAATCAAGTATAAAAATTGAACCATAATTGAAACTACATAGTGAAGAGCATACATATGTTTCAGTTTAACACTTAAATTATTGAAATAAAAGGCCAAGCATTACCCCAAATTCGTGCAGTTCCATCCTCTGAACCAGTTATAATCTGAGCGATAAAAGAAGAAGCGGTTAGAAATCACCCTACATTAACCTGAGTTGCCAGATGGTGATGCTAAAATGGAGCTAAATCTTCCACACCTCCTGGAAAACAGTGACATTGTGCAAACCAAAAGCAGTAAAGAATATCACATATAATAGGTAATAAAACTGCACATAATATTGTACAAGTTGGGGCAAGGTTTGTGGTGATTGTGACGAAATAGTAGAGGCTGACCTGATGTGTAGTGTTGCGAGCAACTATGCAATGCAAGTAGTCCGAGTGGCCTTTGAAAACCATCTTGATTTTATTGGTCTCCTGAATAGCTCAATAACGATCAGACTATATATTAATAACAATGCAGGACATTAAAAGAACATGTCAAATTCTCCAGACTAAAAAAAGTTTACAACGCAGAGCATGCATGGTTATTTATTCACCTTGGAAAAATACATACCACATCCCAGCCATAAGCACAAGAATCACCTGCCGCTGAGTAAATGGCTCCTCTCTAATTCACAATAAACAATGCAATTTACAATTCAGTACGCAGATGGTAAATCCAAAATCCAAATACATTAAAAAGCAGCTGAATATATGTTTGAAGGAGTTAGTTTACATGTTTACTCCTTTTTCACATAAGAGTAGGGGGAGAGAAAGATTGAGTGCATCAAACCTGAGGGTCCAGAGCAATGGCATTATTTTCTGGAATTGGGGAAAGAGCAGCCCATGGACCTCTGAAGCACAGGAAGAAGACAAGAAATGGAATAAGACATAAAACGAGGCATTCATGAAGCTGTGGGTGGCTAAATATGAATATTTAATCCTAAATGTGTCTATGAAAACAAAACATAAAAGCTCTTTTGTTTCCATGCACTAGAAAGCATATTCTTATCTAAAATTCCTCATCTTATATAATAGTTAATTTTTTACCATGGTAAATATATTTCAATACTCAGGCATACCTCTTCCTCTTAGACCTCATATTTTACTTTATGCATGCGCTTATAAGACCCATAGAACAATAAACCAACTCAAATGGTAAATTTGAAACTGAAACCTGGACAATATCAACCTTAATGTTTCAGTTATGAACCTAAAATTTAGGAAGCTTAAAATAACAACTAAATGAATAAAACCATTTCTAAATCCATGAAGTGAAGCATAATGTGATAGATATGATAGATTACAAGACACAACAACAAAAAACCAATCCACAGAAGAGGCTAATCCCACAACTTTTTGTAGAAATAATAAATAGTTCAAATCAATTAAACTCCTTATATCCGCTCCTCTTTCTCTTGAGCAATGCACAAGAATGAAAAAAGGCGAGGGCGAGGACAAAACAGAGATTTGCTATCGATCACAAATGTAGTCAGACAAGCAAACAACTATAGAAAAAATAGATGGTAGCATATATTGTGTCATTATCACTCACTTGTGCTGGGGATTCATCAGGTCAAGCACAGCATTTATGTGATTTCCTAGGGGGAAAATGAAAAAGATTAGGAAAGACCAAACAGAAAAATAGAGCTTGACCACAAACAGTAATGCATAAAAGCTAACAAATTAAAAATGATCTGTAACTGAAAAAAGTTCTAGAAGGATGAAATGATAACCAATAAAACAAAATGTAGTAGCAACCAGACCATCTTTTTCATCTGCCAGATGCAACAAACAACAACTATACTAAATACATCAAGATATTTGAACTCTAATATTGCGGCAGTGAAAATCAATTACCTTGAAGAGGGACAGACAGTTCTGGAGTACCAAAGTCTTTCCACCTCCATCCCCGTATGCGACCATCATCACCACAACTAAAAAATTTACAAAAATGTGAATCTATAATTCATTCAAGACAAACGGTAGTACAGAGCAATTTCCAACCAATTTACATTAATAAACACAAAACAGATCCACAAGATTATCAGCAGACATTAAGTAAAATATGAAACCATGGACAAAAAAGAATCACAAACGAGGCAACTAAAGAATTAATCGCTTTCTGAGGACTAATCAAGCAAAGAAATCAATGCTAAAGGACGATAACTCTCGAGTAAAAGGAACCTGAGTAACAATGTATTTTCACCATTGGCGTAGAATTTGACATCGTACGCAGGTCCATCGTGTGCTTGAATGAATCCATCAGGTTCAACCCTAATGACATACCAATAACATTTTCATTAAATCCAAACGCATCAACTCACTATCGATCGCTCATTCACGGCCACATGGCGCTCGGTGTACTTACTGTTGAGCTCTCTTTCCGCTAAAGGCAACTGGCTGCAAAATAACATCAAACAAACGATCAAACAACACACAAGCACATTCAAATCTTATTTAGCATCAGGGAAAGTTGAATGAAACGCACAATCTTGGAAATACAAGTTGAGAGGGAGTAAGAGGCGAGAGATCCGTCGCTAGAGGCGACGACGATGGCGTCGGGACCGGAGTCCGGAGACGGTGCCCAGGCGGTTCTGAAGACGGTAAGCGACTGAAGCTCACGCTCCTTTAGAATGCTGTCTCTGTATGAATCTTCATCCCAGTTCGTCGCATCTCCCCACATGGTGGTGATTTTTGACTAGGGTTTGGTGCGATCTTGGCCAGTGGCCACTGGTCCAGTCTAAGACCCTCAGTTAGCTTGCACTTCAACGGTGCCGTTGCAAGACGTTTTTCCTTTCCTTCTCCGTTGTTCGGTTTGAGAATTTGTTTTGGAGGGAGAAATTAAACAAAAAACGACGAAGTTAACGAATGAAGCCGGTTTGATTGGTTCCAATTTTATTTTTTAAATTTTTGATTAATTATAAAATTGGATTAAATTAATATATTAAATTATATTTGAAAATTTAAAGTTATATTTTTAATTCAAATCTATAATAATAATAATAATAAATACACATTTTATCCGTATTAAAGAAGTTAGGTTTAATAATTAAGTTACTGATTGTTAGGTTTAATAACTCAACAAGTATTCATGTTTGTAATTAAAAACACATTAAAATTTTTTTTAAAAGAATTAAAAATATAAAATAATGTCATTTTATTTATAAGTGTCGAAACCTTACGTAAAACTAATATGCATCTAATTGCGCTCCCTTTTTAGTTTTTATTCTATCACCATTGAACTATACCTTTTAAGCAAAACAAACCATATGTTGCTAATTAGTTTAATCTTCATTCATCAGACTAATTATTTTGATGAAACTTAGTTTCATAATTTTTGAAAAAGTAATATCTCTGCTATTTTTCTATGACCAAACATTTTGAAATTTGAAATACTGAGATGTAACATGTAATATTTTTTGAGAAATTTGACATATCCCAACTTGAAGGTCATGTTATGACACTTAGTGCGAAAAAATAGGAAATGAAACAGTGATTCTTTAATGATATAATAGAATATATATTATTTAATTTAGTATATTTTTAAAATTTTCTAATGATATGTAATATTAATTTTTAGTTTAAAAACATAAACTTAAAATATCAAAGAAGTAATTAACAAAAAATTAAAATAACCATTATTTTCCACTAACCATATTATTATTATTAATTTTTCCGTATTCTTCTTCTTCTTCTTCTTTTTATTATTATTATTATATTTTTATAACTAAGTAATTATGTAGATTCCTTTCAAATATTTTTGTCCAAAAAATATTCATGTTTATTTTTAACTTATTTAGAATAGATAAAGATAAAAAGATGATGAGTTTACTTATTCCTCAAACTTAAAAAACAAATAAACAATTGAATTATCTATTTTGTATATTTTTCTTCAATCAAACAAGAGAATAATCTATTTTTAAAAATAAATCAAGAATGAAATAGTAATTTCAATCAACCAAATATCCGAAGACCCTAACCTTATTTTGTAATTCAATTTCTTAAAATAATAATAATAATAATAATAATAATAATAATAATAATAAACTTTATATTACATAAAATGTTTAAAAATGTTAAGTTAAATTTAAAAAAATTTTAAAAGAAATTTAAAATTTTTAAAATTAAAAGGAGATTTATAATAAACAAGAATTTACTGAAATCTATCCTCCGAGACTCTAACAATGTTACCTAAAGTCAGACCAGAACCTTAGAATTTCCTTGATCCATATTACTAGACGACTTGTGACATGGACTTTGAAGAGACTTCCATTTCCACCTAGACATAATTATGATTAATCAATTAAAAATAAAAATTGAATTCTTCTGATTCTCTTCACGATTCACGAAATTCTTTCTTGCTTTTATACTTCGTGCCTTATGGTCAGTGTTGACATAAAACTGGTGGCAACATTTCTTAGAAGCAAAATCAAATCAAGGAAGCCAATAGCCAGACCATTGACGATGTGTAGCTCAGCCATATAGTGCTTTGATTATTTTCATTTACTTCCTTTGATTCCTAGAGTATCAAGTGACTTCTTTTTTTTAATCTCTTTGAGATTCCTTCCCCCACAATTAAGCTAAACAAAATAAGATGTTGAAATGGAAATTGCTATACAAAAGGCTATAATCGGCACCTATTTAAAAGAGTTGAATTCAATTAAGCAATATTTACATCCATATTCAAGTTAGAAACGCATTTTAGATTATTACCCTATTCACTCGAGGTTTGAATTCAGAACTCACACCATGAGCACAACCTCACCACGTGAACCTGCAAAGAGAAGAATAGTTAACCAAACAGCATGGAGATGCAGAAAACAAGCTACTTTGTGGCAGATGAAAAGAGTACGATATAAGAAGAATGAATTCATGGCAGATGAAAAGAGTACGATATAAGAAGAATGAATTCAGACTTTACATCTCTCAAGTATCTCTTTGGCAAATTGCAGTAGCGAATCTTCGTGTTCAGCCATCTTTGCAGCCTTCTCAGCCTCCTTAACTGCTTCAGCTGCCACAAATGATTTATTTTCAGCTTCTGCAATCCTGTAGGCAGCAGCCGCTGCTGCCTCTTCAAGAGCATCTTCAGAGTTTACATAACCAGTGATACCTAAATGTCTGGATTGTAGATGTTTCTGCTTCGGGCTACGAGTCTTTGTGGCAAATGAGGAAGATTTCTTGATCTTATAGCCATTTTGGACCTGCATTTCAATTTTATGCAAAAAACATAATGCATATTCTGCTTTTGATAGATCTGACCTATAATTGCATGAGATGCTCAAATTATTCACTTTACAAACATGTTTACCTGGGTAATCCAAGCTGTGTTTCTTTTATTTATCAATTGAACCAAATAACCACAAAGGAGCCTAGCCTTTTAGTATATGTTGATAGTTGCATGTTACGATGAGCTCATTGACATGATTATTCCAAAATATCTTTTGGCTAACGGATGGGCTGTCATCACCATATAAGTCAAATCTTATGATTGCATGTTCATGTTTTCTGTCTCGTCTAAGTTAAAAATGGGCATCATCATCCAAACAAAGAAAAAACATTATAACTAATTGAAAAAAAAAGACAAATTGGGTTAAACATATTGAAAATAAATTACATTCTTGCGAAAAGATATTGATAAAAAGATTATATCAATGAGAGGCGATGGACAGTTCTTAACCTTTTCAAGTTTTTCTTGTGCAACCAATCTTCTCAACCTTGAACTCAATTGCCTCCTAAAACTTTGCGGTAACACTTGTTTTCGCTGCATGTATGGTCAAGAATACAACAGAACATAGACGACCATATTCAAAATCGTAGAACCGAGAAATTAAAAACATCATGTCTACCATTTGAAAATTGCTAGAGAACTGTTTTCTAAGAAAAATTAATTTTTGCATTAATGGAAGCTTGATTTTATATTGAGATACTTCAAGAAGAGATGCATCCACTTTAGTTATAAGGCCTCATTTTGTGGTCCCTTTTCTCCTTTTCAAATTGTCAGATTTTCCATTCTTGCACTTACAAGTTGGAAGCAATATACAGAAGTACATAAAAAGCTTAAGAAAGTTCACAAAATCATGGATTTATTTCTATATAAACAAGATGAGTACCTTCCTCCATGGTTAATCAATGGCCAGAAATTAGGAAGAGAAAGAGTAACATGACAGTTGCAGAAAATTCCTTCAAACCTCGATGTAATTGACAATGGCACTTGCATCTGCTCCATCTGGCTGGTTCAAAGCTGATATTGCTTCAAAAATCATATCATTGTACCTGAATAAAGAAAGAACTTGGTTAAGCAGTACAGAGTCTTCACCAAAGAAAATTAAATAAAAAAGAATAACAATTATCGGGAATTCTACTCAGAAAATCTTAAACCATTCAAGTTATCTGCAATCATCTCTTGGTAGTGTCATTAAGAAGACCTTTTTTTCTATTCAATGGAAAGGTAATCGGAAACTCTACATTTTTATCCACGATAGATAGATTACGTTCTTACTAGTCAATAACATTCACACACAAACGAATAACAAATGCACTTTCCATGCAAGTTTCTAAAGAAGACTACAGATGGCAGGCACTATAAGATATTAAGAGCATACTTTGGAGCAACTTTTCCATCGTTCATGCTTCTCGAAGAATCATCTGCCGTGAAGACCACGAGATCTGAGCAAACAGCAGCAGCAGCATCCGACGATGTATTTGCAGGAGGAGGAGCAGAAGCATCGGCAAAAACAGGTTTAGGTTTGGAGGGCCGTGCCTTTTCCCCTGCACTGATACTCATATTCCTCCATTTATCCTATCAAAACCAACAGCCAAACACATCGCATTCTAACTACAAGTTCAACTTTACATAATCATCAAAAAGACGATTTATTTTCCTTATATCAATTCTTTAATTTTGATGAATGCAAAAAAAAGAAGAAAAAGCAAATCAGAGACACGGAGAGATCAAGAATAATATAGAGAGGACCTTGAGATCGATGTTGGAGCGAGAGAAGAGAAAAGGATTGAATTCTGGATCTTTCTGTATGTTCTTCCACTTTCCAGCTCCATGTTTGGCCACTCCCGCCCTGAGAGCCTCCTCTTCCTCTGCCGTCCACTTCTGTTTCGGATTTCCCATCTCTCAAACTCGAACTCGAGCTCTCTGTCTCCCTCTCCGGACCGTTGCCGATAATAGAATTCAGCCCTAATTTTCCGAATTCAAAACGACCAGTGAACGGCGCCGTGCAGAGCTCCCCCGTAAATCTGACATCGTTTTGATTTATATCCACGTTTACGATAATTATAAAATTAGCAAAAAAAAGATAATTGTAAAAGACACCGCCAATCAGATCAGTCCATGTGGCAATTTCAGGATGACGGTTTTGAACACCTCAGCTCACCAAAAAAACGTGCTTCCCTATCCCCAAAGACTCATCAGCAAAAGCGTTCACCAGAAAACGCTAACACATAGAAATAGTCTCACAGAGACCAAGTCGAGACATAATGTTAAAGTTCGCACCAATCCTTGTGGAAGCTACAAAAGCTTCGTTAATGGCGTGAAGGCTGTGCATTTTCTCTCCAGCCAAACAGAAGATTCAGAACGAGCTGCTAAACTCCATACACGTAAACATGGATTATTGTTTGGGAGCTCCAGCAATGGCGGCCTGTTGTCGCTCTGCTTGGAGCTTTCGAGCTCAAACGCCGAGGGCGAGACAGTATCCATGGAGCAAACGGTACCGTTTGTTTAGAGTGAAAGCGAGCAGTGCAAGGAGTGACGTCAGTTATGTAGCTGTTAAGCAAGACTTTGCGGATGAGGAAGATTACGTCAAGGCCGGTGGGTCTCAGCTCCTTTTCGTAAAAATGCAGCAGAATAAAGACATGGATAAACAGTCTAAGCTCGCCGATAAGGTTTTGCTAGTTCTTCGTCTTTTTGATTTTTTTATTTTGTAAGTTTTTTAACCTTATAGATTTTGTTTTACCCAGTTAAGGCCCATACCGCTTGACGGAGAGTTACTAGATTTGGTTGTGATCGGCTGTGGACCTGCCGGTCTAGCTCTGGCCGCAGAGTCAGCTAAACTGGGCTTAAAGGTCGGACTTATTGGTCCCGACCTTCCTTTTACTAATAATTATGGGGTCTGGGAAGATGAATTTAAAGGTAAAAACCAAAAAACTTAAATCATACTTGAATGCTAGTTCTCTATTTTTAGCTTCTACTGCTTCATTAATGTGGTGATCGATCGATCGTGTACTTTAATTTGCTTTATCTTAGGAGCTGGATTACTTTTATATTTTTCTTGTGACATTTAGGTCTTGTTTTGTTTATTAAATGTCCAGATCTTGGACTTGAAGATTGCATAGAGCATGTGTGGCGTGATACTATTGTATATCTCGACGACAACGATCCCATTCTTATTGGGCGTGCCTATGGACGTGTTAGTCGACATTTGCTTCATGAAGAGTTGCTGAGGAGGTATGTGTGATGTGGTGTGGTATCTAGTTACCTTTCCTTTTTGTTCTGTGATGAATTGTAGTGTTGGTCATGTTAAATGATGAAATTTGGCTTTTCTATGGATAAGTGATGCATATTAATTTCTTCTAGGTGTATCGAGTCAGGTGTTTTGTATCTGAGCTCGAAAGTGGATAGGATTGTTGAAGCTAGTGATGGTCACAGTGTTGTGGCGTGCGGGCATGATACTTCTGTTCCATGCAGGTCAATTAGTGTTATCTCTGTTCGAAAGTTTCTTTCTCCAAATTGTGTATTGTGGTACCAGTTCATTAGACGTCAGGTCTCTAACTTTTGTGCTATAGGCTTGCGATTGTGGCATCTGGAGCAGCTTCAGGAAAGCTCTTGCAGTATGAGGTTGGAGGTCCACGAGTTTCTGTTCAAACAGCTTATGGCGTAGAAGTTGAGGTATGAGATCGGAGTCTATTCTTCTACATAAGTACAAATTGCATAGGCTCCATCTCGATACTTGAAATTCTCAAGTTCAATTTTGGTATTGAATTTCAGATCTTATTCTGTATAACCCCTGCTTTTCTCCATTTCTTCCTCCAGTTAAAATGGCTGTGGCACGTAATTGATCGACATTGTATTTTGTTACTATTTCTTTTTATACCTTAGGCATGGTTGTACACTGACCTTACTGTATCGTGCAATTTCTTAATTCTTGTTTTTTCATTTATCTTTAGATTCTGTTCGTAATTTCAATGCCAATTCTCTCATTTTGAGTATGGTTTCAACAACAAACTGATTGTTTAAGAAATTAGTGTGGAGGTGTGACATCAATCATTTGTGGCACTGATCATGTTTTATAATTCCAGGTGGAAAATAATCCATATGATCCTAGTCTTATGGTTTTCATGGATTACAGAGACTATATGAAGCAAAATGTTCCACGTTTAGAAGCTGAATATCCCACATTTCTTTATGCAATGCCCATGACATCGACACGAGTCTTTTTTGAGGTTTTCTTCACTTTTTCTTTCCTTTTGATGCTTCAAGTCATTACTCATAGCAATCATGTGAGTATACTTAGTAGCTACTAAATGCAGGAAACTTGTTTGGCTGCAAAAGATGCTATGCCTTTTGACTTGTTAAAGAGAAAACTGATGTCAAGGTTGGAGACGATGGGTGTCAGAATTTTGAAAACATATGAAGAGGTAATCTTGACAGCTATACTTTGTTAAAGGCAGTGAGTTTCCTTGTCCACTGCACAAAAAACAAAACTCGCTTCTTCTTAATATGCTTTTTCTTCTTCTCTATTGAAATAGTCTTCTCCTTCGACTGACAGATAGGGTTAATCCTTATCTAGTGATGAGATTTTTGTCAATAAACAAACATTTGATAGTCATCTATTTTCATATTTTCTCTAAGATTGCTCGAACAAGTACTATTGCGATGGGTTCTGAAAAAACGTAAACTTTTTCTTAACAAAATACAGGCCTTTATATAATCCTGACCGTTGAGATTGTCACTGTTCATCCAATCAATTGGTTTGCGTCTAAGAAAGATTTTATATCCTTGTATTAATTTTCGCGCAGGAGTGGTCTTACATTCCAGTTGGTGGTTCCTTGCCCAATACTGAGCAAAAAAATCTTGCTTTTGGTGCAGCAGCTAGCATGGTGCATCCAGCTACTGGTGAGAACAGTTAAGATAAATCATACCTTCTTAAACATATTGAATTTGATGTTTATATTCTCATTTTACTTAATAGGATATTCGGTTGTAAGATCACTGTCCGAGGCTCCAAAGTATGCTTCTGTGATTGCAAGTATAATGAAAGGGGACCATTCAAGCAAGCTTACTCATGAAATAAATAAGCCAAGTATCTCAATGCAAGGTATGCAGCTCGGCACCTGCATAACGACTTGACGTTTTTCCTTTTTCTCCGTTGTTAATAATTCCATTTTCATATATTAGATGCATGCATCTTGTATTTGCATCTTCTCTAATCTTGTTTATGTGACATCACAGTACATTCAGCTTTTCTTCAAGATATCTTGCCTAGTTTGAAAACTACAAATAAGGGGAAGTCCATAAAGCTGCCGACTGTTCCTTCTTTTCTTTTCTTGTTTTGATTACTCCATCTCCAAGTCTGAGATTGTGTCTTGTTAATTAAGCACTACAGATAAAATTGTATTTCATTGGAGATTGATTATGCTTTCTGGACCTTTTAACAACTAGCACATTTGCTAAATCACGCGCATAGTAGGAAGCGTTGATATGACAAATGCTGTTTCTGTTACAGCCTGGAATACACTTTGGCCCCAAGAAAGGAAACGTCAAAGATCATTCTTTCTCTTTGGACTAGCACTTATACTGCAACTGGATATCGAAGGCATCAGAACGTTCTTCCATACCTTCTTTCGCTTACCAAATTGGTATGATTCATTACTTCAGTAGTTACTGGAAGAATAATAAAAAAACTGAGGTATTAGTCCATAGGTATGAAGAGTGAAGCTTACTATAATATCGTTAGTTGGATCTGACACTTTCTGTAAGGTTATAAAGCCAACAAACTTGTCAATTTTATTTGAGAGAATTTGATTGATGGATCTTGGAACACATTTATGGAGTACACCTATCAATTACTTGACTAACTTCCATCAAATCCGTACCTCGGAACATTTGATTGATTATATCTTCTTGCAGGATGTGGCAGGGGTTCCTTGGCTCTACTCTTTCCTCAGCAGACCTTGCGTTATTTGCCTTTTACATGTTTGTGATTGCCCCAAATGAAATGAGAATGAGCCTTGTTAGACATCTACTCTCTGACCCAACTGGAGCAACTATGATAAGAACTTATCTTACATAATAGGTTACATCTTTTGTTTCAAGTATATTACTTTCAGTCATCTTGTGAATCGAGCCTGTCCGAGATTTATTAATAACTAGCTTATGTATATAAACTAGTTTTGGGGGGGTATATTTCATCTTTTAGGTTTCTAGGTGTAATCCCACATGGAGTAGATGTGAAATCTTAGCAAAACCCCTCTAGGTCTCGTATTTTGGCCATCAAGTATGTCATTATTGCACATTATTCCTGATTCTCTGGCTCTTGGTAGCCACATAATGATAAATTGTTTGGTTTTATTTCGTTTTTGATTTTTTTTATTTTGTATTGGATTGAAATTTTAGTTTTATTTTCTCCTTATTCTCATAACTTATAAAAATTATTTATTTTTTTATTTTTTCACGTTTTTTGATTTATCATTAATTAAATATGTGCTATTAAATTATTAGATATTAATTACTAATAAAATATATGAATTATATATTTTAATTATTCTAAAATTTTAAAATATTTATTTATTAAGTAAAATTTAAAAATAGCAAATATTTAATTTTAAATAAAATTAGTTTTAATAATTAAAACATATATTTATAAATAAATATTTATTTACAAATTTTAACTTATATAATTAACTGTTCTAAAATATTTTTACATAAATAAAAAAGAGACTTGAAAAAATAAATGAGATGCATTTCTTATCTAAATGGGAATGATATTGATGGAGGCAAATTCTAAGGTGAAAGTCTTGAACTTAATGTATTTTTTTTTACTAAATTTTAATTATAAAAATGTAAATCTTGGCATTTATAAGAGAAATTTCATTTTAAAATGCCCGTTTTTACCGCTGTTTTACCTCCTAGAAAAAAGTATACTAAATTAAAATTGATATTTACTTCATAAATAAACTTCTTTAAATCTTTAAAAAAGAACTGACTCTTTACTTTGCTCAAATGAAAAAAATTTAAATCATAAAATAACTTGTAATTAGTAGGCATTTAATGAGTATAGGTTTTAGGCAAAGGCTCATCTTGTCCCTGTTCAGGTCCGACCTTGACACTATAACAAGGCATCTTTATACACTACACCCTTTCTTTTTTTTCGAGAGCTTAGCTTTATTTAACCATGTTTTCTTGAATAAAGTTACTATTTGAATACAATCAATGAAATTAGCTAACCTTTACACCAAAGGTGTTGATAGCAATTAAAGTCGCAAGCGCTATTGGCTGAAGATTCTTAGATTTGGCAACAGTAGTTGAAGTTATAGTACGTGATTGAAACTTCCTAAACTAGCTAGGTTCTAGGTTTAGGTTCAAGAACTTGTACTGTACTAAATTTATTAAACAAATCAAGCTACTTCCTAATCTCCAATTACACCTTGAGTGGTAAATTGTTATTAAGGAGACGTGTCTTAGCAAATGGAAAATCAAACTTTTAAAGCTTTGAAGATTTAATCGTAAATAAAAATTGGGACTTATCCAAATCACGTACAAATAAGATGAAATACGTGTAGACATACGAAGAATAGACACGAAGTAGGAATGGAGAGAGAAGAACACGAATAATGGGATTCAAATCACCTGTACTTAATTAACTTGTGCCTCCTGTTCTCTCTGTAAAATCCAATCATTCTATTTTTTTTTCTCTTTCCCTTACTAAATGGTTGGATTTTACGGAACAAAAACATAGGTTATTTGGATACAGATAATTTGAATCCTGATCAATGCATTAGAAAAAATAGGAATACAATACGCTCGCTAGACTATAGGCCTAACAGTTTCTATCCAAGTTCAACTCAATTTGGGCCTAAGGCCCAATCATTTATGAGACAGTTAAACCTCAGTTTAAGCCCGATTGGGCTTTATATTCGAATCCAATCTGACTTATTTATTTTTATAAAAATAGTGTTATTTTTTTATTAAACATCATTTTTCTTATAGTTATTAAGACTCTAAGTTAGGTTTGGATAATTCGAGTTTGATTTTGGTCTAAAGTTTGTTTTTTTTTCAATAACGCCCAAAAGCTTAAATTTTTGAAAAACTGAAGCCCTAAGAAGTGCCGTTTATAAAGGGGGGAAAAAAAAGAAGAATCTCTTTAACATTAATTTTTATTTATTAAATTTATTAAGTAATAAAATAATTAATTAAGTAATAAAATAATTAAGTGACATAAATAATATATAACAATAATGTATAAAAAACTAATACAATAACAAAAAATTGAACCGATAGATTATTTTGATAATAAATTAAGAATTAAAGTATTTTAACTTTATCATTTAATGTTTATTAAATTGAATAAATTTGACATTTTTTAATAATTAATACAGAATAGCGACTCTTAGCCACCCGGGTCAAAACGACATGTCGTCTAATCAGAATTAGTCAACTTTGTGGGTATACTTTTATAAAGGCAAATTACAATTTAAAAATGACATGAGAGAATTAGATGAGTCAGCTATTTAGAGCAACTTTAACTCTCCTCTAAAATGGAGGAGACTCCAATCACACACCAAGGAGGAGAGCTACAGTATTCCTTCAAGTATTCCTGCAAAAGGAGGAGAGCTACAGTGTTCCTTCAAGTATTCCTGCAAAAGGAGGAGAGCTACAGTGTTCCTTCAAGTATTTCTCCAAATTTAGAGGAACACTGTAGCTCTTCCATGCCGGTTTCTTTTTTTTCATTTTTCTTTTCTTCTTTTTCTTTCCTTTTTCATTAATTTAATTTTTTTAACTTTTCATTCTTTATTTATTTATTTAAATAATATTTCGAAATTTTCATTATATATTTATTTAAATAACTATAATTTTATAATTATTTTAAAGATTAATTTCATATTTATAAATTTTTTTATTATATATTTATAATTTTATAATTATTTACTTATGAACGTAATGAATGCTACTTGATCTTTTACTTTTCTTTATGTAATGAATGTTACGTGCCTTTTTTAACGATAAATTGTTTTTTATTTTTGAAATTTAATTACATTTAGTTTTTGATATTACATAATTATATTATCGTTTACTATAATTAAATAATATAAAATAGTACAATATATTTTATATATTATTTTATTTAGTATTATCAAATAATAAATTATACTTTAATTGAAAATTAAAAATTGAAAATTGAAAATTTATTATTTATTGACATAAAAATATAATAATAATAATATTGTACACACACAAAAAAGTTGAGTTAATTTTATAAAGTAATTTTAATAATTATTAATGAAAGATATAAAAGAATATGTTGAGAATATTCTTTTTTTACGTAAAAAATATAGCTATAAGTTGGAGTGAAAAATATTATAATATTTTTAAAATAGAAAAAATTTTACGCTATTTTAAAAGAATGGTTTAAGATGGCATTACATGTCCCTGTCCTGGCCGCCTGGACTTTTCAAAGAGGTACTCTACTAACCAAGTCTTCTCTGCTACGACGACGCATGTTGAGTGACCGGATGGAACCGGTCATGTCTTTGCAAGCTAGTCAATGGCAACCATTGTTACAGGTATACGCAGAGAGGAAATATGGCTTTTAGAATTGGATCCAAACTCAATCACCACCTTGCATTCGTCGTCTAAGCTTGTGGAAAGATGTCAGTGGATTTCATCACCCCTTTGATTGCCGCGGCTACCAGCTTGTGCCAGTACATTACTGCAAAAGTAAGTGATGTTGTTAATGTGGATCAAAGGATTGAGTCCCTGGAGTCCGCACTTGCAGAGTTGAAGGGTAAAAGAGATGACTTGAAGCGACGGGTTACGATAGCTGAGGTGGAAGGGCGAACCTGTACTAGCCAAGTCCAACGGTGGTTTGACCGCGTCGAAGTCACTGAAAGAGAAGCTTGCTCAGTCATAGAAGATCCTGGACAGAAAAGGAGATGCTTTTGGCAATGTAATTCCTCATGGAAGTTGAGCAAGAAAGTGAAGAAATTGTTAATAGCAGTTAATGAACTGAAGGGAAAATCAGATTTCGAAGATGTCTCTGAGAGGCCTCAGCCTTCGGTTGTTCAAGAGATATCTACTAGACCAGCAATTGGCCTCAATATTATGATGGAAAAGGTTTGGCAGTGTCTTCAAGAGGATGCTTGTGGAGTGATTGGGATTTATGGCATGGGTGGTGTTGGAAAGACAACTTTGTTAAAGAAAATAAACAATGAATTTCTTACCAAATCTCACCTTTACGACGTGGTGATATGGGTAGTGGCCTCAAAAGATTTTGTTGCTGATAGAATTCAACAAGCTGTTGGGGCCAGACTAGGCCTGTCTTGGGAAGAATACGAGAGCCATGAACAACGAGCACTAAAAATATATGGAGTAATGAGGAGGAAAAAGTTCGTCCTCTTACTGGACGATGTGTGGGAAGGGATTGACCTCGAGAAGATTGGAATTCCACTTCCAAGCAAGGAAAATAAATGTAAGGTGATAATTACAACTCGTTCACTGGATGTTTGTAGTAACATGGACGCACTTCAGAAACTGAAAGTTGAATTCTTGGGAGAAAAGGACTCATGGGAGCTCTTCTGCGACAAAGTTGGACAAAGAGATGTTGTGGAGTCAAGGTCAATTCGACCTCTTGCTGAGGCCATTGTCAGAAAATGTGGTGGCCTTCCTCTTGCGTTAATCACCATTGGAAAAGCTATGGCAAACGCGGAGACAGAAGAAGAATGGGAATATGCAGAACAGGAATTAAACAGATCTCCAACGGAAATTCAGGGTATGGAGGATGTATATTATCTTCTTAAATTTAGCTACGACAGATTGAAGGATGACAGGTTGAAGTCATGTTTCTTGTATTGTTCTCTGTTTCCTGAAGATTATTCCATTGAGAAAGAGCAGCTTATAGAGTACTGGCTTGGGGAAGGATTTCTGGACAGGTCCACTGACAGGTATGTATATAATAAGGGATATGCTCTGATCGGATCTCTTAAGGTTGCATGTCTATTAGAGGCTGGTGCAGAAGAAACACAAGTAAAAATGCATGATGTGGTCAGAAGTTTTGCCTTGTGGATTTTATCTAAATGTGGATTGAACAAGAACCTAATAGTAGTAGAGGCCGGTAAGGGGCTAATTGAAGCACCCAGAGCTGGAAAATGGAAAGAAGCAATAAAGGTTTCATTGCTGGATAATGGAATCACAGAACTGGAAGAGACACCTAAGTGCCCAAATTTATCAACTTTGCTGCTCCAATGGAACAGTGGCTTGAGCAAGATTTCAATTGGGTTTTTCCAGTTTATGCCAGCTTTAAGAGTCCTGGATTTGTCATTCACCAGTCTACGAGAGGTGCCAACGTCTATAAATAAGTTAGTTGAATTAAGGTATCTTGATTTGACAGGGACAAAGATTTCTACATTGCCAGAAGAGCTAGGAGATCTGTCAAAGTTGGAGCATTTGGATCTGCAACGCATAAGTCCTCTAAGAAGAATTCCACAAAAGGCTATATCGAAGCTTCTGCAACTGAAAGTCTTGAATCTTTATTACAGTTATGAGGGCTGGGAACAGCAGAATTATGAAGGTGAAAATGAAGTTGGGTTTAAGGACTTGGAACGCTTGAACAACCTTACCACTGTTGGTATTACAGTTAATGATTTGAAGATCCTAACGAGGATATATAGTTTCAGTAGTTTACTAAAACGTATACAGTATCTGTACATAAAAGAGTGTGAAAATTTGTTGTATCTGCGACTTGAATCAAACTCCAATTTTGGTGAAAAGTTGCGTAGGCTTAGCATAAATAACTGCTATAACTTGCAGTACTTGCAAGTCAACAAAGAAGCTGGAGATAAGTGGCTACCCAGCCTGGAGGTTCTGGCCTTGCATGGCCTCCCTAATTTGATGGCAGTGTGGAAGAACCCTGCAACTCAAGAATGTCTGCAAAATCTTCGTTGCATAAACATTTGGCATTGCCACAAGTTGAAGAACATTTCATGGATTTTACGGCTTCCAAAGCTGGAACTGATTTACTTGATGTATTGCAAAGAGCTGGAAGAAATCAGCAGCGAATTAGTGCCAGTGGGAGATTCCAGAGCATTTCCAAGCCTTAAAACGCTATCAATGAGAGACCTCCCTGAGTTAATCAGTATCACTCCACGGGCCATGGCATTTCCTTCCTTGAAGAGTATTGCTGTGATTGATTGTCCAAAGCTTAAAAGGCTGCCACTCAAAGTTCCTGAAAATTGTAAGTTACCAACTGTTTATGGTACCAAAGAATGGTGGGATGGCCTTGAGTGGGATGAAGCAATCACCAGATCCAATTCTCTTCCGAACTTCATATCAACTTGATGCCTGCAGTAGTGATATCATCCTTTTCTTCATTCAAACTTAAAATGATCTTGGCTCCTGTACTCTCTGTGCAGCAATTTTGTCATTGTTCAAAAGGGAGATTTCTTCAAGTTTGAGGTTTGCAGTCTGTAAACGATGGTGAATCGCCATACACATACCTTTGATGGGTCATAGAAGATAAATTAGTTTGTTCTTCTGACATAACCTTATCATCAAATGAAAAATGAACAACATGATTTGTTCCTCTACTAAATTCATCACTCACTTGATGGTATTTCCATATGCTGCTACCATGATATGGGCATGGCACCACCAACATACAGAAGCAGGTCAAAGGGTAGAATTAGAACAATGCCTATGAAGAACTTTCTTCTTGTTCATTGGATTTCTCTGCTGTTGGTGTCCTTTTCCTAGACAATAAAAAAGGTAAAATTTTAAATCTTGTTATAGAACGGTTAGATAATGAGCATTCTACGTGAGACGTTTAGATCGAGCTGTCCTGTCATCAATGATTTCTCCTAATTGGTTACTTTTTAAGTTTTGTTTGATTGGAATAGAATTAATATATAGTTAACTAAACTAAATTAAATCAAATAACATAAAATTAAAAGGTGATGAATACGTTAAGAATTCAATCATCGGTTTAATCGATGCCTACACACAACTAAATATACTTCATTGAATTGTTATTCTCATACCTTTCTCATAGGTTAACAAATTTTGTTAATCTCGATTTGTCGTTAAATCATGTTTAATTAAAACAAACTCCTTAATTAAACTTAACTATCAGACAGCTTGGAACAAACTCATTAAATTTAATCGAACAATCTCATTATGGGTTAAGAAAATAAATTAATCAAGATAACAATTACGTAAGCTTGATTCATTTAATCAAGGTTTCGTTATCGCTAATAATTTGACATTGTTAATTGTCACACATTAATTGGAAACACAATGATCACGAATTGTATTAACAATTATAGCAATGAGTTTATACATAAATAATCTAACGAGAACGAGATTAAAGATTATTCATACATGATATTTTTGTTGCCAGCTTCTTAACAAGATTTTTGTTTTGGTGTCCATTCAGAGGATTACAGTAACTGATATAGACAATGAAAAATACCTACGTTACTTGCAATCCACTTGATTAAATTATAAGTATCGTCCATCTCATGAACAATATCCACAATTCACGCATAAGGTGAGAAATGGAAAACATTTGTATTCCACCCACTCCATATCCTAAACCTTATGTCCTGTTTTGCCATATAAATCATCCATTCCTCTCCCCTTGTGGAGATTCTGCAGCAAGTTCGGCAGCTTCTTTATACTTTGCATGAGAGAATAATTCCTGAAAAACGCTGAACAACCTAGTAAAGACAACAAACATCAAGATTATGCGTCAATAGACGTAAAGATAATATAGCCAAAACAGAATAGTTCCTTTGGTTTTCTGCTAATAATAGGTAACCAGAGAAGAAACAAAACCTAACACCAAACGAAAAGGGTTTAACAAACAAACACAAGGCAAGGAAATAAAGATGAAAATTTGATGCAAATCAAAGATCCAAAGAGACATTTTATTTTCAAGCCCTCAAAGTGATCAACATCAACACTGACTAATCACTCAACCAAACCCATCACGGACAGAACATATCCAACCTTCAAAATACCGAACAGGGGAAAGAGATAAAAAATTGTTTTCAGCCAGGAAGAGTGGTAGATTGGATTAGATTATATCAGTATTAGAACTTAAGAATCTCCACTAACAAGTGGATTAATGAATAAATGTTGTGTTTCGTTGGCTGCTTGGTGTGTAAATTGTTAGTGCTCTACTACAAATGTGTGGTTTCTGTAGTTTATGAACTGTGTAATGTGTCTATTGGCTTTCTTTGCTTATCTATGTAACTTCTGCTTCTAAACCGTGCACAACTTTACTCCTGACTTAGATAGCTAAATACAAGCACATGCCAGCCTTATAAATCCAAACTTCCAACAAAATCCTTCACAAAACTCCAAAGTACCCAAATGAAAAACAGAGCATAGCGACTAAAAATGAAAGGCCTAGTTCATGCAGCTGAAACCAACCAGCAGGACCTGTGTTTCATCCTTCCTAATCAGCAACCAACAATTAACAGAACAACAAGATCTACTGTTTCCATAGACACCTATAGAGAGAAAGATTTTCGGTCCAACAATTCAACATAGAGAACCATGATTCAGCTCACTTCCAGAAAGATCTACTGTTTCCTATCTTATTTACTGAAAACAAACAAGAAATTACATAACACCAAAATAATCGATATAAAGAGACTAAAGACACGTAAAGGAAAAACCAACAGATTCGTCATTTAAGGCAGAAAACGAGGGAAAAGGCAGAGAAGATGGGCAAAAAACCGATGAAGCACCCAAGGGCAGATACCTGGATTCCGCAGCAAGGTAGCCCAGTCGATTCTCGCTCCTGTACAACAAATCAAATTAGCATCTATAAAAAATTGCTCAAACCCACATTTCCGTTTGCAAAAGAACATACATTTCTCAATCTCGCTAGTGTTAGACGCTCGATGAGAGAAGAAGGAGTAAAATAAACGCAAACACATTCACATTAATCGGATGAGAAGATAAGGAAAAATGCCTCACCGGACCGATCGTCGACCAAAATGAAGGAAACATACCTTAGAAATTTGCCGGTGAGTTGCTCGGAGAATCACGACTAGAACAAAGAACGGACAGTGAGAGACGGTGGGAGGAGAGGGATGAACGTGTCCAAAAGTGAGAGAGATGTGTTTGTGCGTGGATGTCTTTACCTATTCCCTCGTGCCTGAGAATGGGTAATCTTAGGAATAGGTAATCTATTAGCTCTATTCCAAATTCCAACTAAACGTCTGGATGAAGCCCAAACACAAGGATAAGCCCAACAATGATGGACAAAGCCACGTCGTCAATGCCGAAAGTGACAGGTCAATAGTCTTCTCCGAAGTTGCCCCCAAGGAAATTGATTCCGTAACAAAGTGATAGTTTCTTAGGGAATTCGTTGTTGTTTGTCGTTTGATAATGGTGGACGTACCAGGTCGATAATGAGTGTTTGTGCGACCGAAATGAAGACGGTGGCAGTCGCTGTGAAAGGCCGTGCCGGCGTCCGAGGAAGGGGAAGCCGGCGAGCCGTCCGGTGGGCGGTGCAGCATCTGTTGCCCGTAGCAGACCGGTTCATCTTCGTCCACATCATGCCTATTATCACTTATATACCCACTCCGTGTACCCTCTTTCTCTCTTTATCTCTTTTTCAGTTCTTTGAGTTCAAATTCTATTCCTTTTTCTTTTTGTCTATGGGTTTTCGTCTGAGAGGGTCAACTAAGTCAATGGAGAGAAAGTTGGAAGTAGTTGGATATTAAATTCATGAAAAGTTATCTGTTGCGAGTGATTCTTGCAGCTGGTCATCGTATTCCTGTTGAAGAAGTTGATGAAAATGTGGTGGCGATGTATGTAAAAGAAGTGAGAGTGAAAAAGGAAGCAGAGATTTTTACACCCTTTATGAACTTGTGCAATTTTCACAAGGTGGGGTTGGATTCTTTTTTTATTTAACAACTTCCACGATCAATCTTTTATGTGCTTCTCTCCGGTTTTCTTTTTTCTCCTCTTCTTTTCAATTCCCTTTCATTTAAATGCTTTGTATGATTTTCAGGTGGAAACTTTGCTCCTGGAGGATGGAGACCCCGCAGTTGGCCTTCTGAAATACGCATCTGAATCGGGGATTGATTGTTTGGTATTAGGTTCATGTTCTCGGAATTGGTTAATGAGGTATAATTGCTGATGGGCTGCTATTGTACTTTGGTTTCTGGTTCTCATATATTAGTCGAAGGAATGCATCCTTTGTATGTTATAATGAATTTCACATCATATGCATTGCTCTATTGCTTGGATGGAATTACATAGACTTCTGCTTCACTGATTTTCATCATGTTTTCTTTAGAAAGCTGAGAGGGCCAGGGGTTCCAAGGACAGTGTTGAACTTTGCTCCTCAAATGTGTGATTTTCATGTCATATATAAATATAAGGTCTTCAAGAAATTAGCTAACTCTTTGGACACCGATGGTATGTTGAAACTAACTATCTTTCATCCACAAAAGTTATGTACCTTACTCGTTTTTCTTGCTTACGTTTCTTGTATTCATCTTACAGAGACTGTTGCACAGGTATCTGAACAGGTTGATTATAAGAGAGGTTCTAAGGTCACTAGTAAACAAGTATCTGAAGTGGATTCTTCTCCTGCAGAATCTAATGTTCAGAAAGTGATTGGGATCCCTTCACTTTCGGATTTTAGTTACTCTGATGCCGAAGCATTTAAACGAAAGAGCTCATCTCTTAATGGAAGCATAGATGTGGAAGGGGCTGGTGGGGACTCGCTAGATAACCTGGTGAGCATTTCCTCTAGAGCTAGGAGTTGTGGTTTTACATCTTCAGTGGAAACGAACAAGGTTGGTTGTTTTCTTGTTTGTGACTATATAAGGATATTCAAAGTTCAGGTCCTAGTTATTCTTGGTTCAGCAACTTCTAATGTTAAGATTCTTTCTTTGTTTGCAGTCATATGTGCAAGCTGAAATAGAACAGCTGCGGCTAGAATTACAGAATACCATTACCATGTACAAACGAGCTTGTGAAGAATTGGTCCATACCCAACATAAGGTCTTATTAGATGTTATTTTCATATTCTACACTTCTGTAAATGAAAAAGGAATAGTTTTTGGGATTTGATGGATTTTCATTCTACATCAAGAAGCTTAAACTTTAACAGGTGAAAAGATGAGGTATCAAAATGAATGTCAAAGGTACTTCGTTTGGTTATGTACCTTAAGGATTTCGAGTCTAAGCTGTGGTTAGTGTAATCTGTTAGATGGTCTAAGAAGTGAATAACAATTATTCCTAAATTCCTTGATCACTAATTTGTTTATAGTTTACTTTCTAGGTCCAATCAATTTCTTCTGAGTGCCTTGAGGAAGCTGGAAGAGTGAATGCTGCTCTTGAAAGAGAAGAAACTCTCAGAAAAATTGCTGCCGAAGAGAAAGCAAGGTATATGCAGGCCTTGAAGGAGATTGAGGAGGCAAAGGAATTGCTAGCTAAAGAAACTTATGGAAGAGAGGTAGCTGAGCAGAATGCATTTAAAGAGTCCTCAGAGAAACAGAAGCTTGTCAATGCTCTGCTCTCCAGTGACAAGAGGTACAGGCGGTACTCTAAGGAGGAGATAGAGGTAGCAACAAATTTCTTCTGTGAGACAAGAGTGATTGGTGAAGGAGGGTATGGAAAAGTTTACAAATGCAATCTTGATCATACGCCAGCTGCTGTTAAGGTTCTTTGGTCTGAAGCAGCTAACAAGAAAGATGAATTTCTTAAGGAGGTAATTTTATCACTTCGAATTGTCTTAACTTGCAGCAGAAGTTTACAGATTTATTCTGCCATCATAGCTAATCTGGATATAATTTTCAGCAAGCTTTAACTTCTCTCTTACATAAAGAAACTTTGTTTCAGATCATGTTTTGTGAAAAAAATTGTAGATTCATTTTAATTTCCTCTACAGTTCTCATAATTTAAAAACATTCGTAGTCCTAATTAATCATGATATATTTGAACCATATGTCAAGAATTTAGAGACTGATATTGCATCTTCCAAACAGCTTCTCAAGACTGATCCCCTTAGCTAAGATGACTGAATCTGCTATTGTTTATATCATCCTAACAGTATTGCTCAGCCTGATTATTCTTAAAAGTATTCGCATTCTCACATCCAACCCAAGTTTCAAGGTACTTCTGTATTGTGACATTTGCACTGGCCAAATTATTGTCTATTATGTCCAACATTGAATATTGCTCCAGTTCAGAATAAGTTGCATCATTTTTCACAAATGGACATACTGCTGAATCTTTGCAGGTCGACGTTCTCAGCCAGTTACACCATCCACACTTAGTTTTGTTGCTTGGAGCCTGTCCAGAGAGTGGTTGTCTGGTCTATGAATACTTGGAAAATGGAAGTCTAGAAGAGTGTATCTTCCAGCACAATGGAAAAAAAACACTTCCTTGGTTTGTTCGATTCCGAATTATTTTTGAAGTGGCTTGTGGGTTGTCATTCCTGCACAATTCAAAGCCAGATCCCATTGTCCATCGTGATCTTAAACCGGGCAACATCTTGCTAGGAAAAAATTATGTGGCCAAAATTGGTGATGTTGGGCTGGCCAAACTCATTTCAGATATTGTCCCTGATAACATCACTGAGTATAGAGACTCTATTCTTGCTGGTACTATCTACTATATGGACCCTGAGTACCAGAGAACTGGGACCATTCGACCAAAATCAGATTTATATGCTTTTGGAATAATTGTTCTCCAAATATTGACTGGCCGACACCCAAATGGAATCGTGCATACTGTTGAAACAGCCATTACAAATGCCTCCTTTGCAAACGTTCTAGATTCGTCAATTAAAGATTGGCCACTAGCTGAAAGTCAGGAATTGGCTCAAATTGCGCTAAAGTGCTCTAAACTTAGATGCAGGGATAGACCTGATCTAGATACTGAAGTTCTACCAAGTCTCAGAAGACTCGTGGACATTGCAGCTGATAGCATGAAGGTGGAATTGAATGATGTCTATGCTCCGAGCCACTACTTCTGCCCAATTCTTCAGGTGATAAAGCCAAACTTCATGAGATGATATCACGCTTCTATTTGACTTTCACTTATTAGCATGCATCTTACATGCTTCCCTTTTGTCGAATGAATGAATGTTACTTTTCAGCAAATCATGGATGATCCATACATTGCTGCAGATGGTTTTACTTATGAGCACAGTGCAATCAAGTTATGGCTTGAGAAACACAATATATCACCAGTGACGAAGCTTAGGCTTCAGCACTCGATCGTAATTCCAAACCATACGTTGCGCTCTGCAATACATGGGTGGAGCTCAAGAGTGAACTCTTGATTACCTTGAAAGATCATTGAATTGTATGCCCCTGTAAACAAATTCTTCATAGCAGAAACAGCAAGATCTTGTATTTGAAATTCCCTTTTTGACTATTCGTTCTTCACGTGCCAACAAATTGTGCATCTTCTGTAGGTGTAGATTATTGATAAAAACTTATGATTCTGTTGTGCTTGTACATTCTATGCCAAATAAATTTGCCGGCATTTAGTGCATTTAAACTCATACATGGTGGACAAATTAATAGCAACCAATGCCAAATTTTCCGTGCGTATATAGTTCTGCCAGAAAGTACGTATAAAGGGAATGGTCAAGTCAGCCTGTACTCACAATTTTCAGATATATTAATTAGTAATCACTAACTCAAACTGTCCAAGAAAGTTCAAAATGTGCGTAGAGGAATAACAAGCTGGTGTAGGAATTAATCTTTTGTCCATTATACAAGGCTAGAATCTTCTGCACGTTTTACTTTTCAGGTACTGTAATCTGTACATGATAATTAGGCATCTGAAAGATGGTCAGATGCAATCGGCAGTTCTATTACAAGCTTTCGAGTACATTAGTCATCCACCTGAGTAAATTCTAGTGCATTTGCATCAGGATCTCGTGTAAAGATTGCAGGTCTCCCTGAACGGCTTAGTGTATAAGGAATCCCTGAGGAATTGAAAAACACAAGTCATCCTTCGGGCAGATATTCCTGATATTCATACTCCATTAGGTAGTGAGAACATGCATTGAATGCGACAGATAAAAAATAAGTTTTAAGTAATTTTGAGCAGAGAAGTAGGAAAGTTAAGCATATGATAACTTAAAATTTATTCTATAAGAGCATTAACATAGCAAATGAACCAATGCCATTTTCGAATTTTGGGGAGAGGTCGACAGCCAAAGATGAAAGGAAAAAAGCTTACCAGCTTGATCAAGGATGGCTTTCAGCTTCGACACATCCTGGATTGCAATACAAGTATGTCTGTCTCGGCCACCATGTTCCGGTCGTCCGCTTAAGGGGTCAGGATTTGGAAGCTCCATCAGATGGATCATTTCAGAGCCCACCCACAACCAGGCACCTCTATAGGGAAGCTTATTATGTGGCCTTGCCTCATTTATTTGAAGACCTGCTTTCAGTTAGATATTGAGCCTACTATTCTTGTTCTTCAGTGTATGATGGAGAAAACAACATAAAAGGGGAAGAGCAACATTGCACAAAGCAGAGAAAGATAAGTACCTAAGATGCCCTGGTAAAATTCGAGCGATCTTTCAAGGTTTTCACAAAGCACTCCAACATGGTGAACACTAACAACTCCGTAATCTACGACAGATCGAAAGGACAAACTTCTTAGATAGAGTAAATAACTTAAAGTAAACAACAGAAATCTTTTGTGCATGTATTTGTTATGCATTCCTGAATTCAAGAAGGGGAGGGATGAAAACAGACTTGTGCCTCATTGTGCAATTATTCAAAGCCACATGCATTAAGGGGTAAGTGTTATGAAGCACATTTACTACGAACAAGTGATATTCCAAATAGTCATGCCACAAACGAAGGTATGGTGCTACTTTACTACCTCCTTGTTTCCTCCTTACTATCATATTTCAATAATGTGGGACATTGGATACAAGCAAGTGCCAATCAACCAAAGATTCACTGTGCACGCATATGTGCCAACTTGAACAAGCTATACATGTTAGTGATTACATTCCAAGATTTAAGTGGCAGCTTGGTATGGATCCATGATTAATTGAGTTCGAATCAGATTCTGGCTTTGAATCTGAAATCCTACTTAGATTAAGAACCAAGGTAAATGTACACCAACAAGCAAGCTTACCAATATTTTCACTGGATTCTTTCTCAATCACATTAGCCTCAGCAGAAATCTTAGCTTTTGTCTTAAAACACAGCCTATAAACACCACAACTGCCAATAGAAGTCCGATGAAAACATAATTGCGACATCATCTGCATTGGTTTGCTACTTAGACGACTTACCTGCATTGCAAAGGCATTGAACATTATTGGTGAGAGGATCACAACATGTCTTCAGAAACCTTAAGAAACTGCAAATTACATCGAAGCTCACAACTACGAATCCACCATATATCCTCACACTTCTCCCAATAAAAATTGCAAAGAGCCGACACTTCTCTTAATAAGCACTTCTTGGATAAAAGCTACCACCTTAGGATGCCGAACCCAAAAGCACCCCCTTTTCCCCTTCCAAACACACTCACTTCACCATTAATAGCTATTTCCCATCTGACCAAGCTTATACCAATCAATCCCATTTGAATACCAACCGCTGAAATTTCGAACAGTTCGTCGATCAATCAGATACGCCCCGTAATTACTTCATCCCAAAATAACATGTGAACTTTCTGAGTTATCGAAATGAACCCAAGACTGACCATAAAACAACAATAAACCCACAATTTCGAAAGACAAGTGGGGAAAAACGATAAATTGATGAAATTACCTTGCTTTGCAAAGGTGCAGTGGCGGATGAGCTGAGAAGGGAAGCCATGGAAGAGCGGCAACGAGGAGTGGCCTGGGTCTTGTTCGCTTGTTGGTTTGGTGAAGCCTAAAGCGTACTAGTAGTTGTTTCTGACCACTTCTCATCGGCCGTTGCCAACACTCCTGGACCGCTTATCTCTTGCAACCCAACAAGAGCCACTCGCCAGTCGCCACTTCACTTTTTTGGGCTTTTCGGGTCATTTCTAGACATGGAAATTTGGGCCCGTGTTCTCTGGTCAGTTTTGAATTGAAACATGTTTATTTTATTAAATAACTTTTTATTATTTATATTCCTAATAATTACTAATAAATATCGTCGTAACATAATAATAAAATTTTAATTAATTCAAATTTAAATTATCAATCTCAGATAAAAGTAAAATTCAAAATTCCACATCTAAGTTTAAATTCAATTAAAAAATTAATTAATTAAACTTAATTTTGACCTCAACCTAAATTGTTATTCCTACGTGGGACATATCGGAACGAGATCCTCTGTTTTTGTTAGTGTTTCAATTCTGTGTCATTTAATTTTATCCATATATTGGTGTGATCCATAAAAAAATATGAATGATATTTAATAAAATAGAGTAAGAAATGATTAAGGAAAGAGAATCTTTGGGACATATCAGTAGTTACATAGCCAATTTGAGGGGATCAGATCTTCTGTATCGATTATAGTGTTCTTATCATGATTTATTAAATCTCATCTACATATTTACATTAATTCCACATGAATGTATTGATAAGATTTAATGAAAAAAAGTAACTGGAACAGAAGATTTGATATGCGAGTCTTTTCTGCTAAATTTATGGGATATTAATTTACTTTGACCTTATAATGAAATACCATAATTTCAAAATACATGTCTAAAATGCCATTTAGTTCTACTTCTTTTTTTCTGTTGTAGTTTTTAGTTTTTATTTCTAATTTTTTGTTTTTGTTTTTTCAAATAAAAACAAAAATCTGTGTGGTTGTTAATGTTAATATAGTTATATTTTTATCACTGAAAATAATTACATATTAAATAAAACTTAAAGATATATTATTTTTAATTAAATAATTTTTTAATCTCTTATATAATATTTATTAACAAATTATTAATAAAATTATTTTATTTTAAAAATAAATAATATAAAGATTAAAATTTTATTTATAAATTAATATTTATTTCAAATATATTTTAATTATTAAATCAATTTTTATTTGAATATTTATCTATTTTAATTTTAATTATATTATTAATAATTAATAAATTTTAATTATGTATAATTTAATTATAAAATTAAATAAAATTAAACTATTCCTAATTTTATTGATAATTGATTTAATTTATTAAATATATAACTTTAATTAAATTATTCATATTTTTATTAATAATAAATAATTAAATAATATATTTAAATTATAGTAAATTAAATTATAAAAAATAAAAACAGTAAACAAAAATCACTTCTTATGATTTTCATAATATTTAAAAATTGGAAGAAATTAAAATAAAAATTAAAAAATAATTTTTTATTTTTTACCAAATTTAAAAATCAAAATCAAAATCAAAAATAAAAATGAAATTGGTAGACAAGACATGAGCCTTCTATATATAAAAACAAAGACCTGGAAAAGACTTGCTGTTTTATTTCCCATGTATCAGTGATTAGTACTGTACCGGTTGGTACTGGTTAAAAGATAGAACCAAAATATTAATTTTGGTATCTAATTTAAATATCGATTAGTACCGGTAAATACTAGCCAGTATTATAAATATCGGTTAAATATTGGTCAATAACGAAAATTTTAAAAAATATAAGGATTAAATTGTAAAACTTTCAAATTTTAATTAAAAATTTCAAAAAATCAAAAAATGTTTTTAAAAAACCCCTCTTTCGCCCTCTCACTCCACAGTACCCCTCTCTCTTTTTTCAAATGTTTTTTAATTTATTAGTTAAACTTTTGTTGTAAATTTTATTTTAAAAATAAAGTAAATATTTTATTACTAATAATAATTATATATTAAATAAAAATAAAAATAAAAATAAATTTTTTATTTAAATTTATTTTAATATTTTATATCATATCATATTTATTAATAAAGTATTAATAAAATATTTAATTTTTGAA
>JANZXR010000008.1:2329816-2351719 GCA_027575705.1 Erythroxylum echinodendron | reverse complement strand
TTTTTAATTTAAAATTTAAAAAATTTGCAACTTAGTCCCTATACTTTTTAAAATTTCCGGTACCACCTGGTATTTGACCGGTATTTACAATACCGGCCGGTACCGCCAGTACCGACCGGAACCAACCAGTATTTGAACCCGGTACCCAAATTCAAATTCCGGTATCGTTTTCTGGTCGGTACGGTACAGAATCCAAAACATTGGTTTTAACTCCCGTGTTAAGTTAGCAGGTGAGCTCGAAATGATAAGACTTTGAATTATGTTTGAATTTCGTAAAATTTGGATCAGATTCAAGTTTTTTTTTTTTGGTAAAAAAGGGAGGCTAAACGTCAAAATAAAAAGGAGGAAAAATAAAAATTAGAAAGAACATAAACGAGTTACAATCACCCCAATCATATCCCCATGCAGGAGTAGAGTTAAACTTTTTGGCGGTTGTGATAGACTCTCAAAATCAACAGAGATATGCAATCCATAGTTTGCTAACCATTTCGCACACACATTCCCTTTCCGATGAACATGGTGAACAACAATCTCACAATCTGCCCCCATGCACTTACGAATTGCACGCAACATGGAGGCGATGCAATGGGAACCAAGTTGAGACCCAATTATCAGTTGACAAACAACCTTAAAGTCTAACTCCAATATTACTCGAGAGAGTTGCATTTCTCTTACAAGCATAAGGCCGTCATAAACAGCCCAAAGTTCAGCTACAATGGTAGTAGCTATCCCAATATTCCATACCGAACCAGCTTGCCAAATCCCTAGTGTATTACGTACCAGACATCCGGCAACAGCTGAGCCCGAAGTTCCTTTCGCTGCCCTATCAGTATTAACCTTGTACCAACCAACCGGAGGTGAAGTCCATGCTATCTAACGAAGCTGCTTTGTCAACTTGATCTTCTGTTCCCCTTGATGCATCCCAGCATGAAATTCATTAGCCATGCGCATAATAGAGTATATCATGTCTGATGGCCTCACGAAACCTTCCTTAAACAATTCTTTATTTCTTTATTGCCATAAGAGCCAACATCCAACCCCAAACAACATTGCTTAAGAAAATGTTTGTACTGCTCGTCGTGGCATAGCTAAATTCAAAACCAGTAACTCCTTTACTGGAGCCGAGAAGAATAGACGCTGATAGGTAATCGACACTAAGGACTTCCACATATTTTTCACTTCCGAACAATCCTGCAACACATGCAGAGTAGTCTCCTTTGTCGAGTGACATCTTGGACACACACCTGAATCAGACATTCGTCTACTAGCCCTCACGCTTAAAGTATGCAAACTATCACGAGCAACAAGTTATAAAAATTGTCGAATCCGCTAAGAACCAAGCCACTTCCATATTAGTTGTCATACCTTAAGTTCTTTAAAATAATATCTCTCGATTAGGAATTAATAAGCTGATCGCACAGAGAATCTACCTGAAGCTTCCTCCAATTAAATCATTACATCCTCCCTGTTTGATGGAGATGGCAGCAAGCTCGCGGCAATGCACAGAGCCGTATGGTGGTTGACAAGATGACCAAATAAGTGTCATTACCACTGCCTAGACGAGCTCACCATGTCTGCAACAAATACATTGTCGTCTGTCCCATTCCTTACTGTATTAGGAGCTTTCTGCACTGTCCCCAACCCGATAACCAACTATCTTCCCAGAACTTTACTCGGGTCCTATTGCCACAAAACCATGCCATGCACTGTGAAATACGATTCTATGCCATAGATAGTGATCGCCATATATGAGAGTTTGAGGAAGCCCTCTCTAAAGTGAATCTTGTGCCGATCCGATTCTTATATTTTGCTCTCCATACTTTAGAGCATAATTTAAGTAACTCGATGTTCAAACATTAAAATTAAAAAACGTTAATAATTAAAATTTGAACGAAACTTAAGTTCGAGTATAAACTTTTAGATCAAGTTAAATTTAAGAGATCAGATCTTCTTTTCTAGTTGACCAGTTATTATTATGTTCTATTAAATTTCATTCATATATTTATGTAAAACCTGCACAAACATGTGAACAAGATTAATTGAAACCGAGATTTTCTTTTCCAAATTTAGGTAGACTTAAGGTTGATTTAGCCGGTACAAACATCAATACTACTTCGTTAGGTAGAGAAATGATTTAAGGTCATAAATATATATCTTTATTTTTTTCAGCTTGCAAAAGTGCCTGTATTAGACTCACATATAATGTCCTTAGAAGAAGAGGATTAAAATTCTTTAAATTTTTAAAGCAAAGTATTTTAAAAGATAGATTAATTAATGTGCATATAAACTATTAGTAACATCAGTTTATGCTTAAATAAACACAATCATTTTATTTGCATTGTGATTAAGGAACTCATAAAAATACTTAATTAATGATTCCGTTTCATATGATGTAATTATATTTCCTTTCGTGTTAATATGTCATATTTATCACATTCAAGAAAACTACCATTTTAAAAAATATATATTATTATGTTTATATGTGTTTAGATAAATCTTTAACCATGTATAATAGTTTATAAAATTGAAATGATTAAGATTAATTATTTAATAAATAAAAATAAAAATCTATTCAACCAAACTAAAGAATCGTTGTTTAGAGATTCTTAAAATTTTTACTAAATTAAAGTCTTGAAATAAAATTTGATAAATTTGCACGAATTTTTTATTAAAAAATTATTAAATACATTAAATTTTTGATTAGAAATTAAATCTAATTTGATTTAAAATAACTAAATTAAGTTAGAATTAATCAAAATTTAAATAACAATTATTTATTCGATTTAACGTTAACATAATAAATCATTTTAAAATCACGTGATTTTAAATTTAATTTAACCAGTAAATAATATTAGTTGTTATTTAAAAATGTTTAGTAAAATTAACTTTTAATATTAGTATTTATGTGTAAAATATCTTATAAAGACATGACTTGAAAAAAGATTTATAAAGACACAAGTATTATATCTTAGTATTTATTTAAATATTCTCGTAAAAATTTAAATTGAGTAAAATAAGTTAACATCATGATTTCTTCAAAGTTAAAAGGAATATGAATATAATGGATGGTAACTCTTTTTGTATTATGTTTCAAATTTGATGTTAATTCAACTTTAAAAATTGAAATTAAAAATATTAAATTTGATTATAAATTTATTATCCCTATCTCTTTTATCCTTATTTTTATCTCTATCTTGCCTCTTTGAATAATTGGTAATAACTTTTAAATGTAATAATTTTTAATTACTTAATTTTTCAGGCGTTAGAATTTTCAAAATCAGCACATTAAGTTGAATCTGCAAGCTCGATCAATCAGATAAAAATAACTAATAAGTCATCTACTAAACAATACCTTAATATCATCCCTATTTTTAGAGTAGGTATCCACCAAGTCACAACAAGACAACCCCCCATACATCGGAAGGAAGCAGGTTGCAAGCGAATTGACGGAGGCGATGGGCGTGATGCACGCGGTTGACGAGTCCAAATTAGTCAACAAACTGACAAAGCTACTCGTTTGCTTACCTGGGGGAGGAGGAGGACACAAGTACAAACTACGGGACATGTTAAAGAAGTTAGAAGCTTAGAAAATGTACGACGAGGCAACTCCGTACAGTTGGATTCGAAAGAAACTGATGCCCGCGGGATAGAAATAGAATCCATACGCGGTTAGACCTTCTGTCCCGCCCTCCGTGGGAACGGACTTTTGGACATGTCTCTTAATACAAATTAACTTTCTTTTTCTTATGTTATATTAATTAGTGTCTTGACTCTCGAACACATCTATCAAACCATGAATACGTTCATTAATAAATACTGTACAAAAATCATACGCACATGTTTAATCATTATTTTTAATTAAGTTTAGTCATTATTTTTAATTAAAATTTAAGCAAATAAGTTTATTATTATTTTCTTTTTATTAATTAAAAATAAGATTACGTATTATTAAAATTTTCTAAAAATTTCATGTCACGCTTATTATTATTATTAATCTTTAAATTTTGAAATTTCATCGAAAATTAAAGAGACCAATTTCTCAATGCCTCGCTCCCGTGTTTACGAAACTTCCTGATTCAATGGCTCGAAGGCTTAAGCCTAGTGTCTCGTACTCGTGTTTTGTCCACGTCCAACGTTGTCTTTTCAGGATTATTCTCCGAGCACATCGAAACGAACCCAACCGCGTAAAAATAAAAACTCTCAAAGAGAGAGAGCAGATTACGATAACTAATGATTATTACAATACTTGCGAAAAGTCAAGTCACCGTCAAAGACCCATCCCAACTCCTCCTACCACGCGTTCACATGTAGCCTACGCGCTTCTCTTTCTTCTATCTTATATAAGTAATTTGTATTCTGCATTGTAGCAGTACCAAATCTGAAACCTCCTGCCTTTTCTCATTGAAGCATTTCCGCAGACAAACAAACACCTGGACCTTTTTCCCCTCTGGGTTTGACTGGGTTTCTTTTTTCATGGAAATCTCTTCTTTCCCATTTCCTAATCAAGACGAGGTTTCACATTTCTTTAGTCTTTTTCAGGACATGGACTCTAACGTCATCGACAGTTTCTCTGGGAACAATAACAACAACTTAAGGAAGCGAAGAAAGAGAGATGATGAGGAAGAAGAAGAAGGAGACCGTGTTCACCGAGTGAAGCCAGAGGAGGTTAAGAATAATGCAATGAGAGATATAATTAGTACCCTTATTATGTTGGACGAAGAAGAGAAGCGAGAAGAGCAGCAGTGGGTTGTGGACTCGCAACTAGATAATGCGATTTTTGATTCCAATTATAGACAGAGAGTTCAGGTTATGAATGATTATTACACCCAATTACAGAACCATCATTATGATTTAGATGAAATGGATCGTTCCAGAACCAAACGGGCTCGTCGCTCTGCTTCCGTTGTAGCTTCAGTTGTGGGTGAGAATGTGGTCTCCAGTGACTATGCTAATAGCGCTGCTGGTGCTAGTGGGTCCGGAGCAGCACCGGGACAACACAGGCGATTGTGGGTCAAAGACAGGTCTAAGGACTGGTGGGATCGATGTAACCATCCAGATTTCCCAGAAGAGGAATTTCGGAAAGAGTTTCGGATGAGCAAAGCAACGTTTGAGCTGATATGTGAAGAGCTGGATGCCGCAGTGACCAAGAAGAACACGATGTTGCGAGACGCAATTCCTGTTCGGCAACGGGTTGCTGTGTGCATCTGGAGGCTTGCCACGGGTAATCCATTGCGACTTGTATCGAAAAGGTTCGGTCTTGGGATATCTACTTGCCACAAGTTGGTCCTCGAGGTGTGTTCTGCTATTAGGAACGTTCTAATGCCCAAGTATCTTCAATGGCCTGATGACGAGAAGTTGAAGCAGGTTAAGAGCGAGTTTCAATCAATGTCTGGAATACCTGACGTTGGTGGTTCAATGTACACTACTCATGTTCCGATCATTGCTCCTAAGATTAATGTGGCATCTTATTTTAACAAGAGGCACACGGAGAGGAATCAGAAGACATCGTATTCAATAACAGTTCAAGGGGTTGTGGATCCAAGAGGTGTTTTCACTGATGTTTGCATTGGGTGGCCTGGTTCTATGCCAGATGACCAGGTGCTAGAGCATTCTGCTCTGTTTCAGAGGGCCAACAGAGGTCTTCTAAAGGATGTTTGGATTGTGGGTAATCCTTCTTTTCCTCTGATGGACTGGCTTCTGGTGCCTTACACACATCAGAACTTGACTTGGGCACAGCACGCTTTCAACGAGCAGATTGGACAAATTCAGGGTGTTGCGAAGGAAGCATTTATGAGGATGAAAGGAAGATGGGCTTGTTTGCAGAAAAGAACTGAGGTCAAGCTTCAGGAATTGCCAGTTGTTCTCGGGGCCTGTTGTGTGCTGCACAATATTTGCGAGATGATGAACGAGGCTATGGAGCCAGAGCTCAGGTTTGAGCTTTTCGACGACGAGATGATCCCCGAGAACAGTCTCCGATCTGCTGGAGCAATTCAGGCCAGAGATCACATTGCCCACAATCTCTTGCACCATGGACTTGCAGGCCCCCCTTGGCCATAGTACTCACTATTTATCTGCTTAGAAGTTCTTATTTTTATTTTAAATTTATTTTAGTCATACGATTTTATAGGTTTGTTTGAGATATTTGATAGGAATAAGTCGATTACATTTTTTTTTTATGGGTACATCTGATGTTACAAAGAATATGTATACTTGGCCCGTCCAACTAATAAACTTATACATGTTTTTTTCCATCATCAATTTAGGTAGATTATTTTAATTTAAAATTTAATTAAAAAAGCGATGATAAATAAAATTTTGTTAGTTTATTTTAATTTATAAAAATCTATAAATTAATTAATAAACGGATTATAAATATTATTAAAATAAATCGAATTAAATTAAAAAATTAGCCTATTTAAAATTTTTACGATCGAACTATTCAAATCAGTTTAATTTTTAATTTAGTCAACAATATTGTAGTAAAACTCTCAATTCAAGTTAAATGTTTTCATTTTCAAATTGAATTCAATTTAAAAGGTTAAGTAATTTACAGTTTAATCTTGTTTTAAATAACATTTTGTTTATTAAAAATTTTCTTTTATAACAAGTGAATAAAAACAAACAATGACAAGATAATAAGAATAAATTATCTATTTTAATTAACCAATTTTTATGTTTTATTAAATTTTTTTAATACAATTACGCAGAACTTATATAAATTTAAGGTTAAAAATGAATTAAATAAAATTATCATACCATTTTTAACACCGAAATACCTAGGTCGGTAACAATGCCATGAACATTCAATGCTGCGTTGGCTTTAAGGATAACATCAGCTGGTCCATGTTGACTTTTGTTATTCAAACACTCTAGAATCTTATCTAGTCTCATAGAAATTTCAACGGTCTGATGTCCATCACGGGAAGCTTCCTCAATTAGTCCGTTAGTGAGAGACTTGGAGGGAAAGGTTTGGACGGTGCGGGTAAGTCCGATCAAGAAAGAACATGTGAAAAGCAACGAACAAGTAAGTTGAGTGGGCCCCACCCGGGTGGGAATCCAGGAGACGAGTTGCTCCACGTGTCAGATGCACAAATAGATTTTGATTGAAGAGAGATCGAGGCTTTTGTTTTTTTTTTTGTTTGTCACGATCATCAGAATTCGCAGAGAGAGGTCTATGGAGAATAGTCATAGTAAGGTGGAGGAGGACGAGGAGGAGGAGGACACGGTGCCGCGGCTGCCGGAGGAGGAGGAAGAGGAGGAGGATGTCGGGTCCAGTTTGACTAGGGAGAGGGTAGCTGCGGCCAAGATCTTCATTGAGAATCACTACAAATCTCATATGAAGCACATCCAACAACGTAGAGAACGGTGCTTCTCTCTCTCTCTCTCTCTCTCTCTCTCTCTCTCTGTGTTTCTGTGTTCCCAACAGAAGGTCAAGAAACCGGCACGTGCATGATACGGGCTTATTCATTTTTTAACTTTTCATTTGCGGGATAGTGGAGGATTACATTTTGGATTTCGCTTGCATGGCTTTTTACTGTACAATTTATCGGTTTCTGGATAATTTTTCCCTTCTTCATTAGACGGTTCTAGCGGCTATTTGGGTTCCTTCAATGCAATGAGCGATTTGAGGATGTTGAATTAATTTGCTAATCATTGTCGGGAAGTCTTCACAGTTACTATTCGAAAGCTCTAAATTTGTTTTTTGGTTGATTGTTTTTCGTGTTTACTCGTTTTGCTTAATAGATGCTAACAATGATTTTGATGTTTCCTCTTCCTTTGTGAATAGTTATGTTTGGCTTGGCTCACTTGGAAGCCAAGTACGTACTGTCTGACTTGGAAGATGCATTTCACTCTGCATGTGGGTTGTATCCAATTAAACTTTGGAATCTACGTGCTTTGCTTTTGGTTTAATGATGAGAATCTCCACTGCAATTTTCTGTCACCATCACTGTTACTACTTCATGCTTGTCAGTTTGTTAAATGATCATTCCAGTGGTCCTGCGCTTCTGTGCCCCCTTATGCACACAAATTCCAATTTTGTGGATGCAACTTCTTTCTGTTTTCTTTTCTTCTTCTTCTTCATTATTTCGACTTTTCTCTAGTCCTGAATTATTTCGTTGTAACCTTTTATTGTCTAGAGAGAATGATACCTGTGGAGAAATGACTGATGAGGTTGAACTTCGCATATTATTTATAAATTGCAGACGCTCGGAGCTGGAAAAACAATTGGCATCTGCCCATGTTTCTGAGGAGGAACAACTGAATCTACTCAAGGATTTAGAGCGCAAGGAGACTGAATATATGCGGCTAAAAAGGCACAAAATTTGTGTTGATGATTTTGATCTTCTAACCATCATTGGAAGAGGGGCATTTGGAGAGGTTAGATAAATGCATGGACTATATAGTACGTGGATTGTGCATATTTTAAAATCATGTTCTAATAGGTAATGAGGGAGAGTCGTACAATAGTAAGTAACCAAATATGATATCTAGGCAGGGATGAAGGAATGATTTTTATTTCTCTTGAAGAACAGTGATCTTGCATCAATCTTTTGGTTCACCAAGATTTTGTTTTGTCGTTTTATGCCAAGATCTTGGAGAGTGTACCCCGAGATGAAGTCTAAAAGTTATCTTCCTTTTGGGGGATCTTGGTGCAGTGCACAGTTCTTATCCTAATAGAAATCCTCTGATTAAAGATGTGATGGAAGAAAAGTGGTGATAAAAATGCAAATTAGTGGGCTGTCAAGGCATCTTTTAAGGAAGTTTGCTGAATGGTGTCTGACAGTTCCATGTAGTTATTCATTGAAATTTCTTGTTTTTGCCTGAAACAGTGGTTGACTCATGACTGTCCTCCCCAAAACCTGTCGCTCTCATGCTCAAATTCAAATGGTTATTGCAAAGACTTGCTTCTTAGGACCTTTTCCTATATTTCTTCAATCGTGTATTGTGTCTTTTATAGCTCTCTTTGAATGATTTGTATATCTATAATTTTGTTGTAGAAGATCAAAATGTTAACAGAAATATCGATTCACAGGTTATACTTTGTAGGGAGAAAAAGTCAGGCAACATCTATGCCATGAAAAAGTTAAAGAAGTCAGAAATGCTCAGCAGGGGACAGGTGAGATTTGAAACCTTCCAGAAACTGAACTCTTCTAATAAGTATCCTCAAGTTTTCATGGCCTGATTGTCGTGCTTCTTAGTTGACGTCTAGCAAATTCTGTCTGGATGGCAATGAGCGGCCCATTGGCCTAGATTTAAATGTTTTTAATGGATTGACCTGGGTTTGGTTAACCCAAGCCTAGATCCAATTAAAAAAAACGTTGTTTTACAATTTTAGTTTTAAAAAAATTGGTGGGATTGGCCCATTGGCATCCCTAGATTCTGAATGTGACCAAAATTTTTCTTTATAAAGTAGAGGCTTCACGTAGAGTACAATATCATGATTTCTTGCTTTAAGTTGAAGGGTGTAAAGTAGAGAGCTTCGAATGCGTCTGCTCATTTAAAGTAGGCAACAATAAAATATTCTGCAATAACAATTGGGACAACTTCATTTATAACATATCGTTTGACTTGGTTCCTACCAATTACTTGCATGTCTCCTAAGTGTGCTTCTGCTTATTTTAAACTGACTGATTTGGGATGTATGCTGTAGGTTGAGCATGTTAAATCTGAAAGGAATTTACTTGCTGAAGTTGCCAGTCATTGTATTGTGAAACTCTACTACTCCTTTCAAGATGCGGACTACCTGTATCTAATAATGGAGTATCTGCCTGGTGGTGACATAATGACTTTGTTAATGAGAGAAGAGATTTTAACTGAATTTGTAGCTAGATTTTATATTGCTCAAAGCGTACTGGCAATAGAATCAATTCATAAACACAACTACATACACAGGTTGGTTTCCTTAATGTTAACATTTAATTCAGGAAAAAAAAAGAAATAAATAATTTATAAATCTATCTATAGCTGGGTAGGGATCTTGTGGCTTTGCTTTCTCATTTGATAGTTATGTACTTTTGTCAGAGATATTAAACCTGACAACCTCTTGTTGGACATAAATGGCCACATCAAGCTCTCTGACTTTGGTCTTTGCAAGCCTCTTGATTGCTCAAATTTGTCTGCTATTAACGAAAATCAAGTGCTTGGTGATGAAAATTTGAAGGAATCCACGGATGTTGATGGATGCTTTCCTGGTGTTGGTGGGCGTCGCTGGAAGAGTCCCCACGAACAACTACAGCATTGGAAGATAAACAGGAGAAAACTGGTATGCAGGTGATCCTATATCAACTATATCTGAACTCCACCATTGTGTTGTCCTTTCAAAGGTTAATTCTAGAGAAATGCGTTTTTATGAGATTTGGAAATGGATTACCTGATCGCTGTTCAAAGAGGGTTAAATTGATTGAGTTCCAGAATCTTTCTTATCTGCTATTAGTTCTATTTAATTTTCAATGACAGTTTACTACACTTTATCTGCGTTTCATATGGATGCCTGTAGATGATAAACCAGTTCTTGTTCACTTCATATGTACTTGGTTTTCTCATTCATCTTGATTAGATCTTAGTTAGAGTACTAAAGTGAAGCTGTAAAATATATGAGATAGACTGTTTTGGAAGACCAAAGTGTTAGAGATACTCTCATTAAGAGTTCTTGTCTTCATGGTTCTTAATTCTCTGTTCTCTAATGACAGGCGTATTCCACAGTTGGCACCCCTGATTATATTGCTCCGGAAGTATTACTTAAGAAAGGATATAGCATGGAGTGTGACTGGTTAGTTAGTGTGGATTTTACTCTCTGGAAATAGAACTTATGCAAATCATTGAATTGCTGGTGCTTTCCTTTTAAAGATCTCTGATTTAGTTACCTTAAACAGGTGGTCACTTGGAGCAATAATGTACGAAATGCTTGTTGGTTATCCTCCATTCTACTCTGATGATCCAGTAACAACATGTAGAAAGGTTAAATTGATACCATTGTCTCTCTTTCTCTCCATTAATGAGATGGGATATGAATTTTGCTCTACTGTGTGAATTATATATAGATGTTTATTTTTTACCATGTGGATTTACTATGGTCTCTCTCTGTCTCTCTCTCTCTCTCACACACACACACACATCTATTATGTGTTGAATTCTCTTATTTTTTATATTCTTTTGGGTTCCAAATCAATTTGTTGACTGCGATCATTGAGAAGAAGGATGAGTGTGAAACTTAGGCACCTCACATTTTTTTATTTAATCTTTCTTTTTGAGATTCTCTTAGCTTATCGATTTTTTTCTAGTATCCTTCTTTGAAGTTGTAAGTATGTCTTTCTGAAATTTGGAGGAACTATTGTATACATCTATACAAATTGTGACGAATTCCCTTTAGATTGTCCATTGGAGAAATCACTTGAAGTTTCCAGAAGATGCAAGACTGACACCTGAAGCAAAGGATCTCATCTGTAGGTTGCTTTGTGATGTTGAACATCGGCTTGGTACTTTGGGGGCAGATCAAATAAAGGTATGTTTTGTTCATTCCACAACTGGTAAATTTATTAAAACATGTGTACTTTAAAGTTTATTTTTTTCATCAGGCTCATCCATGGTTCAAAGATGTACATTGGGACAAATTATATGAAATGGAAGCAGCATTTAAACCGCAGGTTGAGGGGGAACTTGATACTCAAAACTTTCTGAGATTTGATGAGGTAAGATTATTGTCCACCTCGTCTGAGGAGCTTTGACTGGAAAACTCTTTTTGTAACAAACACAAAAATATAAAGGTCACTTAAAGCCTGGTTTTTTGTGATGAGACCATTGAATGACAATTACCCACATAGATATAAACAAGCACAAGTTCTTTTTGCAGCGTTGAAGAAGTCAAACAAGCACACATTTTTATCATGGCATTTGGTGTTCCTTGCTATCTCTTGATTTATTAAGTTTAGACTGAAGTGAACCAAGGTGGTTCTAGTATATTCAACTTTGTGCTCTGGTCATATTTTCCCATGTTACTCCTACCTCCTTGAAGTTAGGATCTGTCCTGTGTGCAGCAAAACTTCAGCTTGTAATGTTTTTGTTTTTACTAAAATTGAAGTCTTTGAATCTTCATAGACATTTACTACCAAAATTTTGTTAGCAATCTCCTACACACGAAGTGATTAGGTACTAAAACTCAGTATAGAAGGAATGTCATCAGCAGTTACGCATGTGAATGATCGTAGTTCAGTTTGACAAATTTTGGTATTTGAGCTCTCTTATAAAGTTAAAATGCCCTTTCCATTTCCAATTTTATGGATGTTTCTGGAAATTCTCTTTTATGCAGTTTGAATTATTTAAATACCTTTGTGATGTAGGTGGAACCACCTCCCACACGAACTGGATCTGGACCCATGAGAAAGGTGCAATTAGTTTCTGCATTCAGTAGTTACCCATGGGTGAAGTAGTTGGTGGTTTAAATAACCATGCTAAGTCTCAAATGTATTTCTGAGAATTGTGATAATTTCGGGTTTTTTCAACATTTTTGACAATTGAAAAATTTTACTAGGTTGATGAATATATACCAATTGAGAGAATATGAAATTTAAAATTGCATGTGGTAGCAAATTTTAACATTTCTTTTCCGAAACTTCTTCATTCCAAATGTAAGCCTACAGGCAATATGAGTACATTGTTGACAGAAAATTGATATGATCATGCTCTCCAATTTAAAATTGGTTGACACATGCTAGAACTTCTTTACATCCCACTAGTGTTTAAGTCTGCCTTGTCCAAGACGATAATGTTATGTTGTCCGTTTCTCTCCACTATGTCATACTAATCTCAACCATCATACTGTCCCTCCCAGCCAACCCCTAAGAAAACAAGAAGGAAAAGAAATACAGTTCCTGACGCTTTGCTTAGTCAAATTTGGAGGTAGCTAGACTTGGAGATATTTGAACTGTTAATGAGATTTTAGCTATTTGACCATGTTAACATATTTTATTCATTCCCTACGACTACATGCTTACTAATTTTACAGGTAGCTAGACCTGGAGATATTGGAAATATGGTTGAGAGATATTGCCTTTTTGAATTTGAACACATTTTATTTATTTCCTATGTTTTTTTGACAGACACAGTTAAGTCCTCAAGATCTTAGTTTTGTTGGTTACACATACAAGAACTTTGATGCTATCAAAGGGCTACGCCATTCTTTTGGTATGAAAAGTTTATTTGACAGAATATAAACATTCCTGAAGCATTTATTGTTAGCTTGTAGGTGCAAAAAACTGTTGTTGACAGGTATTCATGTTACTGGTATTCAATGAAAAAAAGTTTATTCATTTCCTTGAAATAATCGACTCATTTCCATTGATTATTTGTGCTGGTTTATGGTCTGTTTATTCTCTGATCTTTATCATCATAGGTCGCTATAAAATCTTGAACACAGTATCGTTGTCATATTTGCACAATGATACAATGGCTGATATCGTAAGGTGTTTAATTCAACTGAATTCCAGTTGTGTACCATAACATGCCTCCGAAGGGGGTAACACTCTATATTGTCACTTGCATCCAATTTCAGAGGTGTAATTTATGATAGTGACTCCGTTGCGGGATCATGGCTATAAATGGCGTTCAATGTCTTCATTTTTGCTGAATCAAACAATTTCAAATTGTCATCTGTCTTCCAACGGATGGATCATATATTACTACCTTAAAACTTCTGCTTTTTCCCATAATTATTAACCGATCTACTTTTCTTCTTAATGCTAATCATTCTTATGTTGCAGATGTGAGGGATAGACCATTACCAACACAGACATCCATCGACTCAGTTCAAAGTAACATATATCCATCCAGCATGAATTGGTGGCTATGGTTCTGTGATTTTTACTGCTTCATACATTAGACTAAGTGATGATTTTCCTTTCAGGTGACTCTGCAGTGGACTACTCCACCAAAGAGTTAACCGAGGAGTGCTTTAAAGTGTCGCATGCGTCGTCGTGCACTGACCTGACACATTAAAGTTTGATTCGAAATCCTGTTGCAAGAATGTTGCTCCACCTGAGGGACTAGTCACCTTGTGATGGTGTTCACATTTCCCTCCTCATCATCATCATCGTTGTCATCATCATCATCACTTAACCCGAAATTTCGCAACAAAGCGAGATCTGGAGAGGTCTAATAGTACGCAGTCTTATTCTTACATAATAGAGAGGTTGTTTTCAGTAGAATCACATTTTTTTATTTTCTCTTAATAAGGTAGCTTCTGTCACTTCAATAGTTTGCTTTCTTGTGGATGAATGTCACCACCATATAGCAAACATATAAAAATTAGAAATTGTAACAGAAGCATCAACCATTGGTTGTCAGGTTAAGCAATCATGCTTGGTTAATGAAGTTTTCTGCCAATCTTTGCTGTGTTTCTAATTGCACAGTATCAGTGGATGAACTATTTAAACCCATTGTTGGGTATCATCTGAAGTTACCGTTTTTAAGGTTTTGTGTTTGTGAAACGTCTATAAAGTATAAACACATGTTAAGAACGAAACTGTCCAGATTGACAGACCATGTACGTTTGCGGCCCCTTTCGTGATCAATAGAAGAAATGCCGGTTTTTAAGGTATTCCCTGCTAGATCTTTCTCTGCACCTCTCCGTACTCTTTTGTGGTGACAGAAAAAGTAATATGATGTGTATTTGTGTCATATCCACTTTTGTTTCACATGCATATTAGCAGTGCAGGGTTATGCTTTGTCCATCTGTCGTACTGTGGTTCCTTGAACATCCAATTCATGAAATTAGGGAAGCCAAAAAACAACTCAGCCATCAGGTCAAGAAGTAAAACTCATTTTGCTTGGATCAAAATTATAATCCAAATTTATTCCAAAACTCATAATATTGTTTTATATATTGATAAATACTAGATTTGTCAACATTAGATTAAATTTATGTTTGAGCAAAATGTTATAAATAATATTACATTTAAAACTGTTTGAATTTTTACCAAATTTTAATTCGAATATGACCGGATTTATTACCGTCCCTATCCTTTTAATAACAAATTAATTATATTTATTGAGTCATATTCAAGAATATGATTAGCAAAGTGTCCAAAGTTGTTACCTAAAACAGCTTGACATACGTCTTTTCTTACCAGAAAGACCACAAGAAAACAATAAACAATCAATTGGATACCATCCGCCAAGGTAAGATAAGTTAGAAAGAGGAAAGGTATTATTTATTGTGTTGCTCAACTTCGCTACAAAATAACATTTTTTATTCTAAAATAAAACATAAATAGTAAGTATCATTGATCCCCTCTGATTCTTTACGTTTGTTGTTACTTTTGAGTTCTATGTTTACTTGTGGTTAGGACAAAACCAGTTTGTTCCAAACATCAAAAAGGAAAACACAAAAGAGCCCATCACGAAAGGCATTTTCCGTTTTATAGCATAGTTGCTTTCTTTGGGCATTCCCTGGGGCCCTCGTCCTACACTGTAAGTACAGATGACGTATATTTGAATATAATAATAATAGAGGATAGAGACTTCCTTTAATTTAAGGTTTTGTTTAAAAATTAATATTTATTTAAAGAATTATTTGAAGCGTATGTGAGTAAAATACTCGATTTTTTTTCATTATTTTACACTTTGTACAAACACAGATATATATATATATATATCGGAGGTTAAGTCATTTGCTAGGGTAAATTTATACGATAATTATGGGCTAAATAAGGAAACAAAATAAGTATATACAAACTGAATCTTAATTCCGATAATCAAGGAGTATCCTTCTCCAACTTCCATTCTTTTAGTTGCAATACTCCCCTTAAGTTGGAGAAAAAATATCTTCCAATCCTATTTTCTTCAAGAACTTGTGGAATACAGGAATTGCTACAGCTTTAGTTAGAATATCCGTCAATTGCTCACTTGAACGGACGTGAGGAACTGAAACTTCTCCATTTTCGATTTTTTCCTTTATAAATTGTCTATCAACTTCCATATGTTTTGTGCGATCATACTGTACAGGATTATAAGCTATATCACACGCAGCTTTATTGTCACAATACAAATTCATAGGTTTAATAAAATCAATTCCCAATTCTTCAAGTAGATTTTTTACCCATAACATTTCACATACTCCTACTACCATGCCCCTATATTCTGCTTCTGCACTTGATCTTGCGAATACTGATTGCTTTTTACTCCAACATGTTACTAAATTTTTGCCTACAAATGTTAGATACCTAGCAGTTGACCATTTATTATCAATTAATCCAGCCCAATCTGCATCAGTATAACACTTAACCTTCATATCTCCATTTTTGAAAATAAAATTCCTTTCTCGGTGAGTTCTTCAGGTATTTTATGATTCTCATCACAGCCTTAAGGTGTTCTTCGCATGGTGCATGCATGTACTGGTTGACCACACTTACTGAATAGGCAAGGTCAGGACAAGTATGTGCAAGATACATCAGCCTTCCTACCAATTGTTGGTATCTTTTTTTGTTTACTAGTGTACTCTCACAATCTCGGGTCTATTTGATTTTTTCTGTAGCTGGTGTATCAGCTGGCTTGCAAGCTGTCATTCCCACTTCTTTCAGCAATTCTAACACTTATTTCCTTTGGCTCAACAAGATTCCTTTCTTCGATCTCAAGACTTCAATTCCTAGAAAATATTTCAATACTCCTAGGTCTTTCATTTCAAACTGAGTTGATAAGTATTCATGTAGCCTTCCTTTTTTTGTAATATCATTCCGATAATCATATCATCTACATATATAATCAACAAAGTTATTCTATCCCTAAATCTTTTAACGAATAAGGTATGGTCAGAATTGCATTGTTTATAATCAAAAACTTTCACGGAATTTGCAAACCTTTCAAACCATGCTCTAGGGGATTGTTTCAATCTATACAATGATTTCTTCAACCTACAGACCCGTTTACTTCCTTCCATCTTCAATCTACAACCAGGTGGTAAATCCATATATACTTCTTCTTCAAGAACACAATGTAAGAAGGCATTCTTCACATCATATTGATACAATGGCCAATCATAATTAACAGCAAGGGAAAGAAGTATATGTATTGTATTGATTTTTTCAACGGGTGCAAAAGTCTCCTCATAATCTATTCCATATACTTGGCTATACCCCTTTTCTACAAATCTTGTTTTAAACCTTTCAATCTCGCCATTAGCCTTGTATTTTACAGTGAAAATTCACCTACATCTGACTGCCTTTTTTCCACCGAGTAAGTGTACCACTTCCCATGTTTCATTTTTTTTTCCAATGAGTTCATTTCTTCTTTCATTGCCTTTTTCCACCTTGGGTCCTCCAAAGTTTCCTGCACACTGTTAGGAATAGAAACTATAGATATTTGATTCAAAAAATACTGAGATTCCCTACTGATCCTGTGATAGGACATGTGATTAGCTAGAGGGTATCTTGAAGTAGAAGATATTGTTAGTTCATATGTCTGTTTTGGCTTACCTCGAGTGGTTCTATTTGGTAAGTATTGTTTTTCTTCAACATCAAGTTGAGACACACGTGGCTGTTCTGAAGGAAGTTCATCTATATTTTCCTCTTCTTCCTCAACTCCTAGATCCATACGAAGATCCTGTTCATCTTTAACTTCACTTTGTATTTCATTACTTTACTTTCATCATATAAAATTTCTTCATGCATGGATTCTGTTTGTGGTAAAAAACAATTTTATTTTCATGCATGGTACTGTTCCTTACTACACTAGAATCCATGGTTTGGGTTGGGCTTTTATTATGTTTAAAACTAGGTTCTTTGTTTCCAATTTCAAAATCATTTTGTTCACGTAAACTATGCAGTGTGTTTTCATTTTGTGCATGTAAACTATGCACTTCATTTTCAAAATCAGTTTCACCACCTTCGTTTCTAGTAGACTGCAAGTATTCTAATTCATATTTCTCCCCCTTACTTGTAGTTGCCTCCTTATCATAATAAAAAGAATTTTCATGGAAGGTTACATCTCTAGTTACAAACATTTTCTGTAAAATAGGGCTATAATACCTATACCCCTTTTGATGTACCCCATACCCAACAAACATACACTTATATGCACGTGGATGGAGTTTACTTTTTCATTCATTAGAATGCACATGTACAATCACAATGCAACCATACACTTTTGGAGACAAATTAGAAATCGAAGGCATTGTTATATGATTAGCCAATTCGTCTAGAGGGGTTCTTAAGTTTAAAATCTTTGACGAAAGTTGGTTTATCAAGTAAGTGGAAAGTTGGTTTATCAAGTAAGTGGATGCAGTAATAGCGTCGGCCCAAAACTGTAATGGAATTTTAGACCCAATTAACATAGCCCTAGTCATTTCTAATAAATGCCTATTTTTCCTTTCAGCAATACCATTTTGTTGTAGGGTATGAGAACATGAGGTTTGGTGAATAATACCATGTTTTACTAAAAAATCTAACAATTAATGATTCACATATTTGCCTCCATTATAGGTTCTTAAGACTTTTATTTTTGTATTATATTGATTTGAAATCATGGCAAAAAAATTTTAAAATAAATCACATACTTCACTTTTGTTTTTCATGAGACAAATCCATGTCATACGACTACAATCATTTAAGAATGAAACAAACCATTTTGCAACATTTAAAGTAGGAATTTTGCAAGGACCCCATACATCAGAATGAACAAGTATAAATGGTTTAAGATTACGATGAACATGAGGCTTAAAATTCACATGGTGACTTTTTGCCAATGCACACACATCGCATTCAAAGAAATTCAAATCAAGATTCATAAATTTATTTGAAAATAAATGTTTTAAATATCCAAACAAAGCATGACCAAATTGTTTATGAATAAGCCAAAGTTCAGAAATACTAGATGAAGTAGCAGATAAACATGATGTCGTCGACAAATCTTTCGAAGATGATGGTTTAAGATCCAAATAATATAGATTTCCCTTCCTAGTGCCACAGCCAATCATCTGTCTTGTCTTGATGTCCTTAAAAACATAAAAATAAGGCCAAAATATTACGATACATTGAAGTGTAATTGTTATTTGTGCAACAAATAATAAGCTATAATTTAAGGAGGGAATAACAAGAATGAAGTTTAGGTTTAATTGGTTTAGAGTTTTAGAACCTTCACCAATTACGGTTACAATTTCGCCACTCGCGGTTTTGACTTCAAGGATGGTTAGTTTGTGCATATCTTTCACAGTACACTTAGAAGTCATATGCCCAGTCGCTCCTGAATCAATAATCCAAGTATTTGAACCAGACAAAGAGGAAGTTTTAGAAGACTTACCACTAGATATGACATTCAAGGCAGTTGATTTTTTTTCTCCCCCTCATCCACCTGTTTTTTCGATGAGAAAGCCTCTATCAGATTTGCCTTTCCTTTGCGCTTAGGTGCTTTTTTGGGATCCCATCATGGTGGATATCCTATATTGGTATAACAATGTGCAGCTGTGTGGCCAACCATCTCACAATTTGTACAGTATAATTGCTACCTCCCTTTTTCTCTGAAGACTTGGAAACGTCGTAGCTTCTTTCGGTGTTTCCATTGTTCTTTTGCTTACAAAATTTTCCACCCTTGGCCAAGAGTGTCTTAGCCTCTCCAGTTGATTCAGTTCGATGTAGGGCCCTTTGATTAGCTTCTCGGTGTACATAGAAATATGCCTTTTCAATACCTGGCCTAGGTTCCATTCTCAAAATCTCACCACGAACTTGGTCATAGTCAGAGTCCAAGCCACTTAAGAATATATAGACACGCATACGTTCAACCAAATCTTCATATATTTTCACATCATCAGGATATTTCATAACAACAGTTTCACGATAATCCAACTCGGTAAAGAGTTCAGAAAGCTCACCAAAGTAAATGGACAAGGTCTGACCACCTTTTCTAAGCATCCATGTCTTCTGATGTAATGAAAAAATATGTGCTTCATCGCTTCCATCATAATACGCCTTGGATAAAGCTGTCCATATTGCCCTAGATGTAGGTAATCGCATATATCTCTTCACCAGATTTGGTTTCATGTTGGTGAGCAGCCAACCACGGACTTTTTGATTGTCAACATTCCACTTCTGATATTTAGGATCGCCCATGGCAGGAGGTGGGTCTAATCCTATGATAAACTCTTATTTCTCCCTAGTTGCAATATGGATTTCAACGATTTGTGACCAGACATCATAATTCTTTTCATTCAGAATGATGCCAGGATTAAAATGGGTAGATTCATTTTGATATTGAACGATGGGTTGGTTATGGTTCACCAATTTTTAAACTACTGCCTGATGCAGCAGTTTCGAGTGATAGAAGTTTGGGGATATCTTTTGCCATTTGAAGTGGGTTTCAGGTAAGAGGGATACGTTCAAGAAGATGTATAATATGAGGTTATGCAGATGTCTCTGATACCATGAAGCGTATGTGGGTAAAATACTGGATTTCTTTTCATTGTTTTACATTTTGTACAAACACACATATATATACACTGGAGGTTAGGTCTTCTGCTAGGGTATATTTACATGATAGTTACGGGCTAAACAAGGAAACAGAATAAGTATATACAAACTGAATCCTAATCACTATAATCAAGGAGTATCCTTCTCCAACTTCCATTCTTTTGGTTGCAACATTATTATCTAATACTTATAATGTTATTTAATTTTCTAGTAATTTTATATCATATTTTATTAAATTTTTATAGAAATGTGGGATCTTTTTAACTTCGTATTGCTTGTGACGATATCTCTTTTTGGGATGATAATTACCGTTTAGAGAAAGGCATAGCTTCGTAGGAATTTCAAATTCTGGATTTATGGTATTTCATCTTGTCTACGCATCACCACTAAATCCCAGGTATTTTTGCATGGTTTTCTTTTTTACGTGTTCTTTGTTCTTTACTATTGCGATACTATACAAGTGTTCGATAACCGATCATAAATGTAGGTTGCCAGATAGGAACATTCTTCTCTAGCTTTTACCTATTGTTATGAGTCCACTGCTCTTATGGAGCTCCCGTTGTTTTGTTCAGGTTTTCTAGTTTTGCCTGTAGTAGATTAACTTATGTTTTTCTGTGCTGCATTCGTTGACAGAGCTAGCGGTTGACATGGTTATTGTGTACGCTAGTTTGGGGGCTTCGTCTCTACTCTATACGCAACTCTTGTTCTGACCAACCAGGCCTGTCGTTAGGGGACAGTGAAACTTGGGTACCTGCACTGCATTCGAGGAACGTACGTCAACTTTTGCAGAGTTTTGGCACATCACGTGTCTTTTCTGTTAGCTTGCTCGAGACTCCTAACAAGTATGTTATTGTGACTGTGTTGATACTACTAACATATAAAGGACAGCTTTCTTTTCCTTGTAGGAGTCGTTAGTAATCCACTTTTTAACTTGCAACTTTTTCCAGTACACGATGTTACCTTTAGATTCGTTCCTAACCAAATTCATCATATATAGTTTTTCTCTAAAGCCTTTTTCTTTAGACGTACTCTTATCCACGCTCATCGTTCTTTGTCATTTGCGTGCTTCCAAAGTAAAAATCTCTCCTGATGTTTAGGATCTGTCAAGTGTGGTAACATTACAATACTGCCCTCTTTTGAACCACGGTTCTTTCTTTGCATACTTCCCCAATTATTATTATTGTTTGTTCTTTTTAAATCATGACTTCGTCACCCTTATGCTATCGTTTTTATGCTTAGCATTATTTGTTCACTCCGGCTTCCTTCTTTGTTTGGCAATTTAATTTCTCGTGCTTGGTTCTTATGCTTATTTGGTTATGGCTTTTAAGATACTGGACTTCTACAGATAAACTAGTCGGTCTTTTTTTATCACCTTTCTGTATTATTATTATTATTATTATTATTATTATTATTATTATTATTATTATTATTATTATTATTATTATTATTATTA
>JANZXR010000008.1:2293613-2329716 GCA_027575705.1 Erythroxylum echinodendron | reverse complement strand
TTATTATTATTATTATTATTATTATTATTATTATTATTATTATTATTATTATTATTATTATTATTATTGTTATTATTTCTTTCCTTTTTCTTAGTTTTATCTTCTTGTAGTCCTTTTGCTTCTCTTTAATACTGTTAGGATATATGCTATCTATCCAAGTAATTAGTTTTGACATTCTTTATTAATTAGACATAAAAGATATTAATTGTAATGAGATTAAAAAAGATGTGGAAGAATCCTACACAAAATGGAAGTCTATTCTCTAACAAATTTGAGGTATATCACGTTGGTGATTAAGATATGTACTGCTGGATTTTTTTTTTGGTGGATAGGAGATGAGGGAATTTGTTTACGTGTTTGTTAAGGGCTCTTATTGGTGAATATCATGTATGATTCTATCCATAGGAGATGTGTATCTTGCGTGGGAGTCTTGCAATCAACAGTTCAGTAGGCATTAATTACATACGTGAAAAACATAGCTTATGTTTCTTTTGGTGTTCTGGTCTTCATATATACACCGTGGGTCTTTGAAGAGAGGTGAATATACGTGTGTTGTGTGTGAGACAAGTCTATAGAGTAGTGGTATAATGTGGGTGTAGTGTGCGTTAATTGTTGATTGAATAAACACTGCGGCTATGTGCATGTCTTGAGACATAGCTGAATACAAAATTGTATTCTACGATGAAGAGGAGTTACGGTGCAGTGGGTGTATTATTAAGTGTGCAGGGTGAGTGATTTGTGTGGATGGTGGTGGTTCTTTAAGAGTTGTAGTGTCACAATTATGGGAAAAGTGAATTAGGTGTGTACTGCTGGAAAATTTCAGATGTGTGGCTTTTTAAAGGGAAGCATCGTCTGAAGCTGCCTGGGTATCTTTGTGTTGGATTTTATATAGATCACGTCACCTGGATTGAATAGTTTTGTGTTGCGTTTTCTTTGATGTGTTGTCGTTGATTGGGTATTCTTACAGCTGTGATTTCTGTAGAAGTTTTCGTAACTTGATTATGAGTTTTACATGAATCAGCCCATTGTTGTTGCGACGAATTCCAGATTTATTTCAGTAGAGCTCAACTTTCGGGAAGTTGTTCATCTCTTTATCTCAAGTGTATTATTATTTTGTTCTTAGTTGATTGATCACTTGAGTTATTTGTTTATTATTCTTTTGTTAAAAGATTGATTGAGAAAATCCTTTGTTGAGGTTAGTACGAGGCGGTCGTACTATTGAGTGTGAAATTCTTTCACGATAAGTGAGGTTGAGAGATAATGTTAAGGGTTGAGTGGTGTCGGCTCAGTAAAGCCTTGGGTAAATCTATTGTACTTCGATGAAAGTGATTAAGCTGTGTGAGGGCTCCGCAGACGTAGACGAGAAGTGTTGAACTACGTTGTCAAATTTTTGGTATCATTTGTTATTTCGCTTTTAATTGATTTTGCTTTTATTCGTGCCAGAGACAACCACGTAATATCGGATAATTTGCGAAACTATTTACCCCTTACGATTTTTCAAATACGTTCGATTTAAAGTGCCTTTGCATTTAGAGTTTACCCCTTATAGGTTTGTAGTTGTGCTACTTTCTCTTCTTCATGGTTTTTTTTGAGCCAATTGACTCTTCTCCTTTTTTGTTCTCAAGACCATGTTTTCTTTGGGAATTATAAGGGTTTTTTGGGAAGAACTTGTGGGAAAGTGTGGGGGTCGTGCGTGAGGAGGGATAACTTTGAATCTCGCAAATGGGACTCGAGCAAGCTTTTTGGTGAGTTTCGTGTGCAAGAATTAAAAAAATGATGACATACTAAGAATAGGCTCTTAGAACATCAGGACCCTTACGAGGAAGTCTTTAGAATTAGTAGAGATTTTAGACAAGTATAAGATACAAATAGCCTACATTCAGGAGACCAAGTGGTCGGGAGCTAAAGTAAAAGAGATAGGGGATTCAAACTATGGTACTCGAGGGGGTCTGTAGAGGCAAAATGAGGTAGGTAACCTAGTGGTCAAGGAACTTATAAATCAGGTGGTGGAGATCATAAGAATAAATGATACGATTATGGTGGCTAAGATTATTATTAGCAATATTGTTCTCAATTTAGTGTGTGTGTATGCACCTTAAACTAGTTTAGATGAACAACAAAAACGTCTATTCTGGGTGGCACTGGATGGAGTGATCCAGTAAATCCCTAATACTGAGCAGATTATCTTAAGAGGTGATTTAAATGAGCATATAAGGACTGTTTCAGACGGATAGACAGGGACTCATAGGGGCTTTGATGACGATACTAGAAATGAAAGTGGGAATGCTTTAATGGGCATGGTCGTAGCGCTTGAGTTAGTAATAACAACTTCCTTATTTAAGAAAAAAGAGGCACACTTGGTGATGTTTAAGAGTAGCACGACCAAGACGCAAATTGATTATTTCCTTGTCAGGAGGAAAGCCAGAGCATGGTGTAAGGATTACAAAGTGCTTCCGGCCACATGCTTAGCAACCTAACATATATTGTTGGTTTTAGATCTAGAAGTGAAGGGATGGAAGACGCAAAAATTTACTAAGTGATATCTAAAATTAGATAGTGGAATTTAAAAGGGGACATGTTGGATGTGGGAAAGAGTAGCTCCTTTGGTAAGAGTAACCGCTGCAAAACTCTTGGGAGTTTCTAAAAGGCTGTGGGGTGGGCGGATGGAATATTGGTTGTGGTCGGAAGAGGTTCAGGGAACAGTGAAGGTGAAAAAGAGAGCATACAAAACTTTATTAGCAAGCACAACAGAGGCGGAGCAGGAAACTAATAGATTAAGGTACAAACTGGCAAAGAAGAGGGTAAAGAAGACAATTTCAATGGCTAAAGGCGAAGCTTACCAGACTTTGTAAAAGAGTTTGGATACTAACAGGGGAGAAAAAAAAAATTTTAAGTTGACACAAGATAGGGCACGTAATACGAGGGATTTCAACCAAGTCTGCTGTAAATAAGATGAAGCAGGGAGGTACTCATAGAGGCCCATGCCATCAAGAGTAGATAGCAGAGATACATTTTTGGCCTGTATAATGAAGGCATCTTGGATAACATAGAATTAAGTGACCCCTCCATGTCAGAGCATTTTCATAACTGGTCTCGGTGTGAAAGGGGTCACAAAGGAAGAAATTACAAAGACTTTGAGGGAGATGGAGAGCGGAAGGGCAGTAGGGTCAGCTGAGATCCCTATAGAGGTATGGAAGAGAATAGGAGTTGTCGGTATTGAGTGGCTAGTTCAACTTTTTAATGTTATCCTCAAGTCAACCAAAATGTCGGATAAATGGAGATTGAGTAGGTTGATTCCATCATACAAGGCCAAAGGGTACATCCGACATTGTCACAACTATAGAGGCATTAAACTACAAAGTTACATTATGAAGCTGTAGGAGAATGTGATTGAGAAGAGAGTCTGAAGAACAGCTTCTATATCGACCAATCAATTTGGCTTTATACCAGTAGGTCCAGGACGTAAGCGATACATCTCCTCCGTAGGCTAAACGGAATGCTACAGGGAACGAAAACGGAATTTGCATATTATTTTTATTGATTTGGAGAAGGCATATATAGGGTTTCTAGGGAAATCTTGTGGAGGTATTTGGAGGCAAAGGGAATTCCTATGACCTATATACGAGTAATTAGGGATATCTATGAAGGAGCAATGACGAGCATACGGACAATAGGAAACGACACGAAAACTTATTTCTATTGATATTGGGCTACACCAAAGCTTCGTCTTAAGCCCTTTTTTGTTTGCATTAGTGATAAATAAGCTTACCAAACATATTCAAGGAGAGGTACTTTGGCGTATATTATTTGATGACTATATTGTCCTCGTGGATGAGACCAGGTAGGGGTCAATTTCAAGTTAAAATGTTGGAGAGAAACGCTAGAGTCGCAAGGTTTTAAAATGAGCAGGACTAAGACGGAGTACTTAGAATGCAACTTTTCAAGAAGTCAGATGGTCCATTAGGTGGCCGTAGCAATTGGTACTGACGTCATACCACAAAAATCGATTTTTAAATACCTCATGTCTATCATTCAGAGTGATGGTAATATCGATGCCGATATAGTCCATCGTATCAAATCTAGGTGGGTCAAATGGCGAAGCTCATTAGAGGTCTTATGTATTAAGAAGATTCCAATAAAGCTTAAAGGGAAATTTTATAGAATGGTAATTCGGCCAACAATGTTATGTGGGGCGGAACGTTAGCCCCATCAAACATAGATATACAAGTAAGTTATTGGTAGCCGAGATGTGAATACTCCGGTGGATGTGTGACATTAACAGAAGAGATAAGGTTTAGAATCGTATGGCAAGAGATAAACTACAGGTGGCTAGTATTGCTGACAAGTTGCAAAAGACTAGGCTTAGGTAGTTTGAGCATGTGAGCAGGAGGCACCCTGATGCTCCTGTGTGACGCTGCGAGAAAATAACCCTTCGTGACTGCAAGAGGAGAAAAGGAAGGCCAAACAAGAACTAGAGGGAAGTGATCAAGAAGGACATGATAGAGTTGGCCCTTACTGAGAAATTGGCCAGAAATAGAAAAATTTGACGTGCTAGGATACGAGTAAAAGATATCCTTTAAAGTGCGCAAAAACAGTATGGTAGTTATTAGGAGCCATTTACTGTAAAACTCTGATAACTTATCTACCGCTTAGGAAGTCTAACCCTAATGTCCAATTTGTCTTTTCTAGTTGCAAGTCGTGAACAAGTCTTTCTGTCCTACAACTTGGCTTTTCAACTCTGGTGTATGGAAAAGGGTCCTTTGAGGCCATCTGATACCTTTGAATTGTTCATACTCATATAGCTACTGAGCAAGGATCCCTAATACAACTCGAGACATGAAGAGCTGTACTTTGTAGTTTATCAAGTATTAGCAGATCTTGGCACCATTTCAGGTATTTTATTTTATTTTATTTATTTATTTAGTTTTATTTTCCCCTTTTTAACCTACATCACTTATTTGTAATTTTTTTCGTGTCATGTCACATTTGCATGTGGGTCTACCGAAAATAGCCTTTTTACTTTGTAAGGGTAGGGTTGCGTACTATCATACCTTCCCAGATCCTGCAGTGGTGCGAGATTCGAACTGGGTGTGATGATGATGATGAATTACTGTTTAGAAGAGTTTGTGTCTCGGTTTAACATATCTGAAATCTAAACTGCAATCAATATTTGTTTATCTTGACTCTCTTAAAGAAATATATTCTATAAATTACTTAATTAGTGTATAGGTTAGAAACTCATGATGCAGCTCCTTTAAAGCTTTTCTCAACGAGAAGAACCTATCTCGATTCATTTAGTCTAACAAAGCTAAATATTGAAATTTTTTCTATTTTATTATTTTAAATTTAAATTAATATAAAATTGAGGAAATTGAACAAATAGTAGTACAAGAAGGTAAATAATATTATTTTCCAAAAAACGAAGGTAAATAATGTTTTTAAAAATATAAAAATTAAATATGAAATGTTTAATATAATCAATCTCAATTTTAATTAGAAGAATCAAGATTATAATAATTAGGTTAATAGAACTAAAAAATTAATATTAGATATCTATTAAATTATCATATTGCTATCATGCCAATATTAATATTAATACTATTTTGAGCCTTGGAATAACTAATGAAGTTGTTTCTTTATAATCATAAGGTCCAGTGGCAGTAACCTGGGGTGACAAGGAGAGGCTACCGCCACTCTTGATCAAAAAGAAATGATCATTTGAGAAGTCGAGCTTCATCATTCAAAAAAAATTAGTCGAACTTCGCCCCCTCTTAAAAAAATAAAAAATTAGCCAATTTTTGATTTCCCCCTTTAAAAATTAGCTTCGATTCACCGTATATGTTTAATTCACAAAAACAATTTCTTTGTAAAAATACAAAAGAAAGGATGCGGTTTATATATATATATATTAATCATTTATTATTAGTCATTTATAAGTTTAAATAGCCCGTGAAATTTTTAACATTCATATTTTTTCGAATTTTACCAATCAGCCGATGTTCGGTAACTAAAACATTTGTCCTTACCACTCCGACATGCCATAAGAGTAGGAGGCTTGAAGCTGTTAACCAGCCGGCTCTTAACTTTTAATCCCAATACCACCCTGCTCACCTTACTAATTTCTCCTTTTTCGTACACGTCAAAGCATGGCCATAATAGTAAATTAAGCGGTTGCCAGTTTCCGCTGCTGATCAAAACACAGCGGGTCGCCTCGTACGAACCTTCGATTCGGAGCTTGGACTTCTCTTCGGGAAAAAAAATTTCTTCAAAAAATAAGCAAAATTAATAATAAATTCTCCAATCCCCGAATCACTACTATTAGTACTCACGTGTCGCGGATTCAAGTAATTATTCCGACTCTTCTCAAGGTAGATTTGTTGCACTATTTTAGATTTGATCTTTTATTTTTTTATTTGGATTTTTTTGGGAATTTGAATTTCAATTTGATTCAAGTTCTAGGGTTTCTTTCTGGATTTACTTGAGTTTGTATTTGTTGTCTGAGATGGATTGATGCTTACTTTATCCCTGTTTTGGTGTTGATTCACTTTTAGGTATGTAGTTTATTCGTTTCTTAGATGAAGAACTGACGATTTGTTCGTTCATTGTTGTTGTAATAGTTTGTAGTAAATGAACTGAATTGGGATAATTATACGAAGTAGTACAAAAGAAGTAGTGTACGTGAACTTGTGATAAAATTTTTGTGTTGGAGAAGCACCTGATTTAACTTAAGGTTATTTATCTTGTTCTTCAATTTAAATAATGATGTCATCAGGTTCAACTTTTGGATGGAAGATTAAAAAAAACGAAGTTCAGGATGGTTTTGCCTGTGCATTTGGAATTTTTACTCTAAATAAGGCTTAAAAATCAAAACGATATATTTAAACAGGATCGGGCACGTCAATGGGTGTGGTTCTCAGTATGTTATCTTAAATTCTTAAACACTTCATGGAATCATGTCTGGGAGGAATTCTGTGGATTTATCAATCCTTTAATTCCTTTTGTGTTTGCTTGAGGACTTATTTCTGATTGCGATTAGTGAGCCGTGATTTGCTACAATAACTTAATTGTTCAACTTTAAACTGCTAAATTTATCATTTAACGCCTCTTCTTATCTCTGATTTCCCTTTGCTGCACAAATATTTGGAGCCTTATGCAAACCATTAGATTTTACTGGGTGTAGATACTGTTGGATTTGTTGCTTTGTCAGAACATTGATTCCCTTGTCTGAGCTCAATTTCAGTTTTCTTTTTGTTATCATTGGTTTCATTTATTAATGTAAGTCATTTGGTCAGTTTCTAAGTGCTCCAGAATGGTTGCCTATTCTCTCCTATACGATTGTTTTTCATCCATTCAGCATCTTACTATGCACATTGGCTGAAGGTGTTAATTGTTTGGCCAGTAATTGTTGCATCTTTAGCATGCTTAATCATCACGTATTTGTCCCATTAGACTGCTTTTAACAAGTTGAAGTATGGATCCATAACGATACTTATAGCTGGATTTCTTGTTATCTTTGTATAATCCACACATGAATTAAGTAAAATTGTGGTTGCAAGTTTATTATTTATGTGAAGACATTTGTTTCATAACATGAACATCATGGGAATAGATTTGTCTCTAGTACTTGAATTCTTGCCTCAATCAGTCTTTTCATATTTACCTCTCTGATCCAGTTTAGCTTGTAGTACTTGCCTCCTCTCAGAACAGAGAAATATGTAATCTATTGTTTAACTCTGTAATTTGGTACCTCTACTATTTGAACAAACTCTAATTCAAGAATTGGGTAATTATGAATCTATACTTGGTTTGCTGATTGAATTGCTGTTTCAATTCTAGAATTATTTTTGCACGTTTCTATCACGAGCATGAGTATGGATGTAAACATCCAGTAATCATTTTTGTTGAGATTTTTCTTAACTATTGATTGATATCTTTGTTTTTGCAGATGCATTGGCATCTTTTCATCTTCTGAAGTCTCAAGTTGTCCTTTATGTGTCGCACTGCTACAATTTTGTGGTGCCTTATTGTCATTATTGGGTTTGTGATGTAGCAGATGTTGAGACACTGATCAAATGGCAACATCGAGTAAGTTAGATCTATCTTCCGCTAGCCCAGATCGGCCAGTATATGCTAGTGGGCAGCGTGTTTCCCACTTAGCTTCTCAGTTTGACAGATCAGGTAGCTTCCGAGACAGTATGGAGAACCCAATCTTTTCTTCTCTCCCAAATTTGACCAGAGGCAGTTGTATAGTAGGACAAGCGGATGTGGTGAATTTCTTCCAATGCATACGTTTTGACCCGAAGGTAGTTGCTGCCGAGCATAAATCTAGCCGTAAAGGGGACTTTAGACGTCATTTGAATGCAGCTCTTGGTATTTCCGGAGATGATTCCCCAATTGTTTCTTCAAAAGGCAAGATGTTACCAGAGGACATCAAGCGAGTGAAGCCCATTCTACATGAAAGCAATGTGAAAGCCAGGTACTTGTTAAAGCTCTTGTGTATCTTATGTGATAATTGTAACTAGTGCATTGAGATCTATAAACAACAGGGAACGCATGAAAATTTTCAACGAGGCCTTGTCTGTTTTCAACAAATGCTTCCCTAATGTGCCATCGAAGAAGAGATCTAGATCAGATGGTCTATCTATTGACCGTTCTGGTGCTTTGTTGTCAAGTGATCGATCAGTTCTTGGGCCAAGCGTTGCTAAGATGGGAATTCAAAACCTTGCTGTTAACAGTGGCAGTGAAATTGAGCCACAAAAATCAGAAGAACGAAGTAAACATGCTGTTCCAAACAAGCGCACACGAACTTCTTTGGTGGACGTGAGGGTTTGTACCTCTTTCACCTTGCTTTTAGTTTTATTCATTGACAATTTTTGTCAACGTTGAAGTTCCCTTTAATTAAGTTGACACTTTTCTCTTCTCTTGTGATCTTGCTAATTGGTAGATGTCTCCTTGATGTGTGGACCTGTTCATACTTTCTTTTTCATTGGAAATTGCTTTTGGCTCTGTTAAATATTTATAACTAGTATCAGATGAGCTTGTAACAGAATTTGTATTTACTGTATTCTGTCTTGCCATAATTTAGCTGTATCTGGTAGGTTAGAACTTGTGTTTTGAATTACTGGATTAAGCTTGCTGCACTTTAGGATTTTAGGATAAATTTTAGATATGAACTCTGAAGAAATTTGGATTTGCAGGGTAATGCTCTCGTCAGGCCATCTGCTGCCTTAGATAGAGATAGGGAAATGCTGCGCCTTGCAAACAGTGGTGCAGTTCAGGGTGATGAACGAACTTTATCAATTGGTGTTGATGGTTGGGAAAAGACAAAGCTGAAGAAGAAGCGTTCTGTGATAAAGTCTGATGTCTCACCAAGTGTGGTGTCTATTAAAAGCAGTGATGTGTATAGGGAACCTAAACAGGGAATGCAACAAAGACCAGGTTCTGATAACCGCGCCAGATTAAATAGTGATTCCCCTGGTTTCAGGTACGCTCAGAACAATTTGCACCCTTCTTATAACAATCATGTTTTGCACCCACTATGTCGTACTTTTTATTTAGGTTTACACCATAACTAATTTGCCTCTATTTGACAAAATGTGAAGGTTAAATTTCAATGAATGAGTTATTTTAGGTTTTTGTTCTATTGGTGTTATTCAAGGCAGCTAGTAGAAAAAAAGTTAATTGCCATCAATTTTGCAAGATACTGTTATTTTATCTTTCTAAATATTCATAACAATATCACTTTTCTTTTATCATTGTCTTTCTATTGAATGTTTTCTTGGGAATTTTTAAATATTGTGGGAACACATGTTATGCATTTATGATAACTTGTTAATTTCTATTTGTAGTGCAATCTAATGGGATTTTCCCATTCTTATGTGGAATGCATATTAATGTATATCTTGAAAACCATGAATTTTTTGACTATTAAATTGCCATATAATATGAATGGGGAAAAAAAAAAGGGAAATAATGGCAAACATATTTGTATTTTTCAAATATCTATATGGTCTACTTGAAGGCAACAATCAAGGAAAGCAACTCATTTGTATAACAAACTTTGTTATTAAGAAGTTTTCTACTGACTGTTAGTATTTCTTCTTAAGCTAAATATGACTCTCTAGATTCTTACAATTGATTGTTTAGATTTGTGGGTGATAAGGATTTTAGACTATGGAAAAAACTCTCTATTACAATTATGTGTATTTGAAGCAAATGTTTATGTTAGGGTTTCACTCTATAATATCTTTTAATGTGCTTACTTGAACATGGAAGTTTTTGGCTTATTTAACTTTATATATCCTATTTTTGAGGCAATTTGTCTTTCTATAGACCAGGAGTTGCTAATGGTGCTGTTGGAGTTGGGAAATCAGATAGTATCTCACAGTCTAGTGGCATGAATGTACGGTCATCCCTCCCGAGGAATGATCTGGACAATAATTCCCATCTCAGTGAGAGGAGGGAACGCACTGTTGGTACGGATAAGGAAAGGTCAAGTTTCAGAGCTACTAATAAGTATGTAGAGTTTCCTGGACTCTTTTTTACAATTATATGATTATGGTGGTTTTTATTCTATTTTTGTTGTCGTTATTGCAATTGTTAAGATCATTCATTGAAGATTTTCCCTCTTAGATCATATTGGACTTATTCTATATAATGCACCTCTCTGTTTGTCCATGTTGTTCTTGAATTTTTGTGTTCATTTTCCTCACGTCTGTTTTGAGTTGTATTTCTGTATAAAGCTTTTCTCTTTATTATTTTAACAAGCTTTGCTAGATTAGATGTTAAATTCAATCCTTGTTTGCCATAATGTTCAGGTCAAATGTTCGTGACGATTTTAATTCTACTAGTCCAATGTCAACCACAAAAATGAGTGCATCTATTCGAGCTCCACGATCAAGTTCAGGCATTACAGCTAAGTCGCAAGTAGTCAACAGAGCTAGTACTTCAAATGGTTGGGAACTTTCTAACTGTACAAACAAGCCTCTTGCTGTTGGGCCTAACAGCCGCAAGCGTAGTACTTCAGGTCGCTCTTCATCTCCACCTGTTGCCCAATGGGCTGGTCAGAGACCTCAGAAGATCTCGCGTATTGCTAGAAGAACTAATTTGATCCCCATCATTTCAAGTAATGATGAGAGTCCTGCATTGGATAATGTATCTGATGTGTCAGGCAATGAACTTGGATCAGGATTTGCTAGGCGTTTAACTGGTGATTCTCCTCAGCAAGTTAAGTCAAAAGGCGACCTTTTATCTTCGGCTGCTTTATCCGAAAGCGAAGAATCAGGTACTCCTGAAATCAAGTCTAAAGACAAGGGGAAAAAGTCTGAAGAGGTAGATGATAAAGCTGGACAGAATATCCAAAAGGTTTTAAATTTGAGCCTGCCATCAAGAAAGAATAAGCTGGTTGGTGGAGATGATCTTACAGACGGTCCACGAAGGGAAGGGAGGTCCGGGAGGGGCCTTATATCTGCAAGGTCTGCTGTGCCTAGCGGAGTTGAGAGGCTTGGTAATGTGGGAACAGCAAAACAGCTTAGAAGTGCTAGAGTTGGTTTTGATAAAATTGAAAAGTTAGTTGTTTTCTCCTTACCAATCTTTTCCATTATGTAACCATGTCTTTCAAATTTTTTTGCCTATCATCCTATACTACCATGACTTTAAATCTCACAACTTGAAGAAACATTTTATGCAGTAAAACAGGTCGTCCACCAAGTAGAAAACTCTCTGATCGCAAGGCATATGCACGTAAAAAGCAAACCACACCCAACACTCCTGCAGATTTTCTTGGTAGTTTTTGTTTAATACCCTGTTGCAGAATGTTTCTGTATCTCTAAGAATTATGTATTATCAATTCTTGTTCATTATACTCACACTCTTTTCCTTTCTTTTTGTGAAAACACTTTAGTTGGTTCAGATGATGGACAGGAGGAGCTATTGGCTGCTGCAAGTGCTGTCATTAATCCTGGTACTTTTTCTGTTCTGTTGCTTTGCTACCAAATTAATCACTTCTTTGGTAAGTTAACATGGTTTTTTCTGCAGCTCATTCCTGTTCAAGCTTATTTTGGAGGCAAATGGAGCGATTTTTTGGTTTTATATCTAATGAAGACATTGCTAAATTGAATCAACAGGTGTAGCCCTTTTTCCTATTTTACTTCTCTTAATGTTCAAAGGCATTATATAATAATTGATGGATAAGACTCTTTGATTTTTATCGAATTCCAGGAGTTTGATCTGGCATCCAACAGCTTAATTGTTATTTATGTTTTCAGTGTCATTATTGCAAGTTTCTTCTTATTGAACTTTTGTCTATATTTGAAATGGATTGAACAGGACACACAGGTGGAATTTGCAGAAACAAAATATGAACTTGGAGAACAGTTTTTGCACAGAGGAGCAGACATACCTCTTTGTCAAAGACTCCTAGCTGCTATAATTCCGGGTGATGATTCTACCCATACAAATGGAGATCTGGAATTAGATGGACATGGTGCTGGGTTTGAACTGGATGGACAATTGGGGCCAGATGGTATAAACCATTCAGAAAACTTTCATTTATCTGGGCACATTGCATTTAATGGTTTTAAAGTTACTGGGAATGGTGAATCTGATGAGGCAGACATGAATTTTGCCGGGATTTCAAGCACCGATGTCACTTCAAATTTCAGTCATTCTGCAAATGGTGTCCTTCAAAACCAACCATCAATATCCATCATGACATGTCCTGAATTGCAGTATGATAATATGCAAACGAATGAAAAACTTCTACTGGAACTTCAAAGTATAGGAATCTTTCCAAATCCCGTGGTAGGTCTCTTATTTGCCTATTTCACGTGTGTATTGTGCATTTTACTTTGTTCCATGCAAATATTACAAGTAAATTATTTTGAGTTGTGCATTTGTTGCATATGCACAAGCATGAGGTTTTCTTAAGTTTATTCTGGTGAGTTTGGATTCTTCTTTATCCAGGTTGACTTGAAAATGGAGGATGAAGGTATATTTAAGGATATCAGCAAATTAGAAGAGAAGTACCGTGGGCAGGTATTCTTCCTTACAGAACCTCTAATGCAAAACTACTTAAATCCATTAGCAAATTTTTATCTCTAGCTTTTTTCTTCTCGAACCCAAATCCTTGTGTCTTATTGTTTCTAGCCTAGGACATAATGCAGAACCTTCTTGTCCACTTAAGTTACTTGCCAGTAGCTATTAAGTAGAAAATAGAAGTTTATATATTTTTATCCATGCAGAATAACACAGTACTACAAGTTTCCGTTTTTGATTGATTTATTTCTATTTATGTTCTCTATCTCTCTCTCTCTCTCTCTCTAATCTATCACTTATATTAGGTTTCGAAGAAGAAAGCCCTGCAAAATAAATTGCTGAAATTTGCCTCGGAAACAAAAATACTGCAAGAAAAGTAAGGAACCTCTTCACTTCTTGAGAATTCATATATCTTGCAAATGAAGTTAAAATTTTGTTGCTCCCTTGTGTACTCATAATGGTCCATGTTCGCATAGGGAATTTGAACAACGTGCTTACGACAAACTCATCTCAATGGCTTATGCAAAGTATATGGTATTTGCTTCCACTCTATACTTATCTTTGTCATTTCAATTTTAGTATAATTATTTTGGTATAATTACCCTGTTGCTATGGACCCTACTGCAGCAATACCTCATGTATTTGGCCTTTTGAACAAGTAAAACTTAATTGTAAATCTTAAGGACTTAGGGGAAGCCTTCTTTTTAAATGGCTAATGTGGAGTAGTGAATGTTGTATATGCATGTTGTTGAAAGTATTACTGCTTAAATTATTGTTACTTTTCGCAACTTATTGTTGATTGACAACAAGGGGATGTGGACATATACAAAATGGTCTCATTTTGTTTATTTGAGGGGACAACATTTCTCATCTTAGAATTGTTGAGAACTTGTACATGTTGGGTTCCAGTGCCAAATTGAAATTTAGGTTTAGCAATTGTTATCTTTGTAGCTTTTATTTGAATTTGCTCCCACCCTGTTATATTTGTCTATGTCCTTCCTTTTTTTTTGCAATCTTTCTCTTGGAGAAGGCAGTTTTTGATGGTTCTTGTTGGCAAGTTTTGCCCTTCATTTTTTTCCAAAAAAAAGTTTTGCCCTTCATTGTTCAGTTTAATGTTAAAGGCGATCTGATGGGCTAAAAGAAGAGTAATAGGAATTTGTAGCCAACTAACAGATTGTTAGAACTTATTTTGTGTAACATGTAATTGCTTCTGTATTTTGTGAACGTCTGTCTCTTGCTTGTAAGGATAATCACTAACCTGTCCTCTTAATCTTCAGCCCAAGAAATTCTATTCTTTTCTCTTCTTTGTTGCATTGGCCCTTAGTTTGAGCTTTCAGTTTTGGTTGCTGCCATTTACCGTTTTGAATTCTCAAGTAATGGAGGCAACTGCTGTGAACCTAACATCTAGGGCGCCAAAAAATGCATCTGAATTCTGGAATATGCAGGAAAGGACTGTAACAGGGGACTGTTTTATTCTAAACAGATGCTTCTCTTCTTTGCTGTTTAGCTGCCGTAGCTTTCAGTACCAAAGATTGCACCAAGTGAAAAGTGTCCCCTGCCTCTTCCTTTTTTTTTTTTTTTTTTTCAGTGCATCTCTTTAGCACTGCTTATAAACAATGTGCCTGTGCATGTTTGGTCCTTCAAATATCTAATGATTCTGGTGCTTATTCCCCATTATCTTAACATAATAAATTAGGCTTGAGGTGCACTTTGTTTCTGTCAGTGGTTTTATTGTTGGGAGTTCCTACAACTGCTTTTAGATTCAAAATTTAGGTAGTTACCAACTTCTGCAAACTTTCTTTGATAGACTTGTCGACGATCTCATACTGCTGGTGGGAAGGGTTCCAGTAACAAGATAGCCAAGCAAGCTGCCTTGGCATTTGTTAGACGAACATTGGATTATTGTCACAGATTTGAAGATACAGGCAACAGCTGCTTCAGTGAACAGTTATTTAAGGACATGTTTCATTCTGGACCTTCACACCTCACTGGTGCACAGTCAACAGACGCTCATAGTGATGGGGAATCAGCAAAACTATATGTTAATAGCTCAAGCCACTCTTTGGAAGCTAGAGTTTCAGGTAATTTACCAGACATTATTTTTATTGGTGTGGTTTGTTTGCCATTTAGTTTTTTATGTTTGTGTTGTTTTTTCTCCTCTCATTTCACATTTTTGTACTTCAGCTTCCATGGGTTCACAGCCAAGTGCTCTAAATTCACGATTGGGCCTGAATGGAGAAAGTTACAACACTAATTCTATTAATATGCTGCACCCTGTAAATCAGTTAGCTGAACAAACTAGCAGCAAAGAAGATGCATGGTTGAGCAGGGGGAAGAAGAGAGAACTTTTGCTTGATGACGTTGGAAATGCCGGCCCTTTAAGTGTCCCATCAGGAATTGGAGGTTCTCTTCCAAGCAGTACAAAAGGGAAGAGGAGCGAGAGGGATAGGGACGGAAAGGGGCACAACAAAGAGGTTTTGTCCAGAAATGGGAGTAATAAAATTGGTCGTCCAGCATCATCTAATGCCAAGGGAGAAAGGAAACTGAAAACAAAACCCAAGCAGAAAACAACTCAATTATCGGTTTCTGTGAATGGCCTTGTTGGCAAGATAACAGAGCAACCTAAACCTACATTGGCTTCTGAGTCAAAATCTAGAGAAGTACCTAAGGATGGCTCTGCAAAAGGAAAAGATGGGTTTAACATGGATGCAGTTGACCAGGAGGCCGTTGATTTGTCCAGCCTACCAGACATTGATGAACTTGATGGCGAAGAGCAGGATCTAGGTTCATGGCTGAACATTGATGATGATGGATTACATGACCATGGTGATTTCATGGGACTTGAAATTCCTATGGATGACCTGTCAGACTTGACTATGATGGTTTGAAGGTTTCCTCTGTATAGTCTTGTTCATTATACCATTTGACAATCATAAGAAAACCAGTCCTTATCAAGAAATGACCAGTTTACACTGGTCATGCGGCTGCTGTTCCAAAAGTAGGTCATATAGATAATTTTTAGACTTCACAAGATTTTCAAGCGAACCTCTCAGATGCATCACCTTTTTGTTACTGTCTTAATTTTGACTGTAAAGATCATATTCAAAGGTATAAGCTAGTAAGCCTTAGTGTTTACATCTTAGCAATACATGTATCCTCCCTGTAGCTTGAGAAAATCAGAGATCAAAGCCCTCTTGTACATATATTTTATATCCTTCAATAAAATTAGCTTCTCATTCAGTATTATCGATTTCCTGTAGACTTACACCGAATAATACAGATACATATGTCCATCTCCTTTTCGTTCTGATTGCTTGGACATTGTTGTTGGAGTTATATTATGAGCAGAATCTAGTTTTTCCCAAAGTTCTTTAAGAGATGGTACACTGGGAATTGTATCTCTTGTTGCTACTTCACACGATGTGAATGTAATAACTGCTCTCGTTGCTTGGTCTCTTTCTTGTTTGTATTCACTCTTCATGGACTCCACAGGTTTGTATGTTGTCTGTCAGGATGGCATGGTAGCTTGTGATAAGAATTTTTTCCGCCTGCATCATTTTCCCCTTGGGTTTAATTTTTGTTGCAGAGTTGAGCCATTCCTAATTCGAGATGCACTTTCATCTCCCTCTTGGTGCAGGTGTGTTAATCTGAACTTGTTAAAGTTCTTTATGCATAACCAGATATTTTGTCTTTTGCATCAGGGAATAATGAGCATGGTTTTGGCAGGGAGGAATTAGCTGGTTCATCTGGTTTCTCTTCCATGGCTTCATCAAGTCCTGTGAATTGCTTCTAACATCTTGTCACTCTTACACTAAGGAAATAAAGGAGGAGCATTTGAAATTTGCTCTAGATGAAACCACCGAGGTAAATCTAATATACCTAGCTGCGGGTTATTGTCCAAAACAGATTTTTCTTTTGTCTCCGTCAGTGAATAAATCATCGGTCTCCATGCAATGTTGCTTTTCTTTAGCTTCTCTTTTTGTTGTTTTTTCCGTTTTGCATTTTTCGTCTTAAAGCGTTTTTCTCAGTGACAATAGCTGCTTCAATTTGTTATTGACTTTGTAGTTTTAGTTTGAAGATTAACTAATACTTTAGGCTGGATACAAGGGATCTTTAGCTGTAAGTTGGTAGCAACATTTTACTTAAACCTAACCCTTCATAAACATGTAATCGAATCAGCTAAACCTCTACATAAACTCTCAACCCAAGGACTATAATCTGGATTCCCGCATCTGCATCTCGACTCTTTTCTCATCACTGCGATATTCGTAATTTTTTCTCTCATGTTTAAGGTGTAACGTGTAGTTATCGAAATGTGTTGAGAATATCCGCAGACACTGTTTGGAAGATGTGCATTTTAACTTTCAGTTCCTCTCTTTAATCAATGAGTTGCTTGGTTCTTTTAGGCTGTTCATAAGTTCTGCCTCCTAATAGTCCTCTGAAGGTTCAACTTGGTTTGGTTACTTGAGCAAACATTTTTTGGTATTTAGGCTCCCTGATGCTCGTGGGGTTTTGACGTTGCAGCTTTATTTTGGATTGTATTGTATTGATTTCATGTTTTTGGAATTGGAATGTCATATTGCTCTTGCATTAGAAATCCTTAGTTGCTGCTTCTGTTCCCTTAAACCCTAGAACATTTAACATGAGAGGGTCCTACTTTTACTGTGTTTCTTTCTGCAGTCATGCGCTCTTTTTCAACAAATGGTTCAAAGAACTTATTTCAAGTTCAGAGTTTCTCTCTCAAATTCATCTTATGACTTATTGCTTATTTAGATGAGCTTATATAGTAGAATTTTTTATAAAAATTCTAAAATTGAACTTTTTAAAAGACTATTTTAACTCCTAAAAAACTATTTCTATTAAAAAGTAGTTTTAAATTTTACGACTAAACACTCATTTTTAAAAAAAATAATTTTTCGACCAAAAAAAATTTGTTTTTCCTCCAAAATTGGACCAAACAAGCACTTATAACTTATCCTTACCTTTCATTTGCGCATAAATAGTTAATGTCCTTACCATAGTAATAAAAATATTATTTTGGTCTCCGAATAACCCTTTTGTTCGTTATTTAAATTTTTTTATTTAATCCAAAGTGTTTATTATTTAATCTGAGTGAAGACGATGATATTGAGTTGATTGAATACCTTAAGTTTTGATATTTAAGATTAATTCATTAATTTTGAATTAAATAATAAAATTTTAATACGATGTCAGTACAATGAATAAAAACTGGATTCTACAATTTCCCAAAACACAACGCCTACGGCCTACTACTTTTTCGACCGTCACGTCCGCCCTCTGATTATGATGCTTTTACGTGGCATCTTTTCATTGGTCAGCGTTGCAACAGCTGTTGGTTGCGTACAGATGTCAGTTTCGCTTTAATCAGACCGCGAGATTCATTGAACACATAAGAAAAAGAGACTCCCATCCCATGTATGCGCATGTATTGTATTTGTGTGTGTACGTGTACACTCCAATTCTATATTTCCATAGTTTACCAAACTAATTATCGAAAATAATAACTAATTAATTATTCAAAAGAAACAACTCGATTTGGTATGCTTACATTAATATATATGCTTACATGAGGTGACTAAGAGAACTTGATTATTCTTTTTCAATTTTTCTAAATTAAAAGCAATTGAGGCATCTTACTAATTATTATAAATTTTATGTTCATTATATAAAGATGATATTTTTTAATTTAGTATCAAATTTTAAAATTTTTAATTGAATAACTAATTTTTTAAAATTACGAGCAAAAACGTTGTTTTTATTAGTATTATCGAGAAAAACTTTTTAACAGTAGTAAGTCTTGTGTATTGGATACGTTAACTTTAAATTTTTTTTAAAAATATTTATTCAAGTAAAATATTTTTTCACCAAAACTCAAATTTTTGTTTAAACAGATAATTAATAAATAAATTATACAATTTAAGTAAATTAAGAAGAAAATAAATAATTTAGTTCTTTTTCAATTACTAATCACACTCAACAATTTGATTTATATAAAGTAAAATAGCACCAAGCCTTTAATAGAATGGATTATGGCAAATAAAATATTCGATAACAAAGCAACGTAAGAGTTTGTGGTTCTTGTTCAAAACGCACACGTGTGGTTTCTTCTTGATTCTGCTCAACCGTTTTTGTTTTTGTTCTGTCAGCTTTCATTTCAGCCTAATAATGCGAGGGTTGAGTTACGAGACTAAAAAGTTGAAACTCTTCACATTTTACTCGCCACCAGAAACAGACTAGTTGAAGCTGCGTGTGGCTTCTTCTACTTCTTTTGATAGTGTGTGTCTTCATGAGAAGTTGTATGATCATGGGAGGTTTCTTGTCGTTTTCCTTTATAGTTACTGGTTCGTTGAAGGTGGTTGGGTTGGGAAAGCAATAAAAGAGAAAGCAACAAAGAACCCAAGTTTCTTTTTTTCCTTCAAAGGGTTGAGAGATATGTTGCCTCTGATGCAGGGCAGATCATAAGATTGGTTGGTTTGTTTTTTTTTTTTTTTCCTTTTCTTGAAAGTTCTGTTATTTGTTTTTCCATGACCCCATTTAATTCCTTTTCTGGTGGTCTTAATCTGTTCTGATACTCATACCTTGTGTTTCTCTTTGATTCATTCAGTTCTTTTGTCTACAATCTATGCAATGGATGAAAAGGTTGGTTGGTAGGTTTACTTTCTCTAGTTTATGTGTTTAGTTACCGAAAGAGTCCAGTTATAAAGATTGGATTGGTTCTTGAGTCATGTCTTTCTAGCATTTAGTTGCAGTAACTGTTTCTAGTTAGTCAACAATTCATTAGAGATTAGATTTGAGGTCTCTTTAACATCAAAACTGTTGTTCCAAAGTTGAATAAGTTCAATGGAGGAGTTGTCTCAAGCAGTTCATCTTCCGTTTAGTATTTGCAGGAACTCTTCAGTAACAGCTCATATGGAAATTTCTGGTCTCAACTGTATGAAAGATGGCGCAACCTTGTTGTCTAACCCCCAAAGGAAGCTGAATGTGCCTTGTGATGGAAGGGTATCAACTGTTGCAGATGATGATGACGATAGAAGAAAAAGAGTAACTCTGCCAAGTATGGCAATAGATAGTAAGGATAGTTCGATTCCGGAGGAGACCATCAATAGATCAAGCAAGGAGGATCAACTAACATGTTCAAGGCATGAAGCCTTAACAGAGGACAGGCCTTCACAGCCTGCAGTTGGTGGGGGTGGCTGTGACACTGGCAAGAAACCTCTTACGTCGGACGCTTATGCTGCTGATAAGAATTCAGGGACTCCAATGGATGATGAAACCTGCCTAGTTGACCGTGAAAAGAATTCCAAATCGTGTGTGACAGAACCAAATCGTGGATTGGAGACAATGGAAGATCTCAATTCAGTTACAGGGGATTTTGAATGTAAAGATGGAGATAGGTCTAATCCAAGATTGTGTTCCTTGGTTCCGGGTCTGTTACACAAGAAAAAGATCTATAGAACAGGCAGTCAGGCCTTTGAATTGGATTCCAAAGCGCTTTGGGGACTAACTTCCATTTGTGGAAGGACACCGGAGATGGAAGATGCTGTGGCAGCTGTCCCTCGGTTTCTGCAGATTCCAACTCAAATGCTACTAAATGACAATGTTCTGAATGGCATGAATCAGAGTCTAACTCACATGACTGGGCATTTCTTTGGTGTTTACGACGGACATGGTGGCTCTCAGGTATTCCGATGCCAATCTCTTCCTTTTCCTGTTTTCGAGAAAACAAATTTCATCATCGTTAATGGAAAAATTACGTGGATTTTCTTTGCACAGGTTTCTACTTATTGCAGCCAGAAACTCCATTTGACTTTGGCTGAAGAGATAGTCAGAGCAGGTTTGTGTGATGGAGGCATCAAGAACTGTTTGCAGGAGAAATGGAAGAAAGCCCTCTCAATTTGTTTCAGAAAAGTTGATTCCAAGGTTGGAGAACCGTGCACAGTCGCTGTGGGCGGTGATTCTGACAGTCATTCTGAACCTATTGCACCTGAAACTGTTGGTTCTACTGCAGTTGTTGCAATAGTCTGTTCGACTCATATTATAGTTGGGAATTGTGGTGATTCAAGAGCAGTCCTGTGTAGGGGAAAAATGGCTGTGCCATTGTCTGTAGATCACAAAGTAAGTTACTTGATAATTTCAGCATCTTTAGGTAGTTTCACTTGCCATTCAAAAGAAGTTTGGCCTCCTTGTCACCGCTTCTTTTTTTTCCAGCCAGATAGAGAAGATGAATATGAAAGGATAGAGGCTGCGGGAGGCAAGGTCATACAATGGAATGGCTCTCGTGTTTTTGGTGTTCTTGCGATGTCGAGATCAATCGGTATGCTCGTCCATCTCCTGACTTTTTTGAATGAAATTATAAGCTTTCATGTTTATCATGACTTGATTACTGATTCTTTTTTCTATTTTTTCTGTTCATGGCACGTAAAGGCGATAGATACTTGAAGCCATGGATTATACCTGATCCAGAGGTGACTTTTCTTCCTAGAGCAAAAGAAGATGAGTGCATCATTTTGGCAAGCGATGGTCTGTGGGATGTCATGACCAATGAGGAGGCCTGCGACATTGCTCGAAAGAGAATACTTCTTTGGCATAAAAGGAATGGCGATTCCTTGCCAATTGAAAGGGATAAGGAAGTTGATCCTGCTGCTCAAGCAGCAGCAGAGTACCTCTCAAGGCTTGCCCTCCAAAAGGGTAGTAAAGACAACATTACTGTTGTTGTTGTAGACTTGAAAACTTTAAGGAAATTCAAGAGGAACACCTAAACCGCATAGGTTGAAATCCCTGACGCACTGTTTTTGATCGCTGAAGGATAAGTTTAGATGAATTTCAAGAGTCTACTGCCACTTTGCTATGCAACCAAAAACCTATGTAAGCCTGTATTACCAGTTTACAACCTGTTTCCCAATATTGACAGTTTTCTATACTAAAATCGAAATACCATTCGCAAATTTTAGTTACATATACCTGATCAAACCCTGATTAACAGAGAACGTGCAATTCTAAGTTCCATCAGAAGCTCACATCTGCCCCCAAATAGTGAAAGAATCCACCAACAGTTCCAGAGCTTTTGTGAAACCACATTCACCAGAAAACCAACCGGACTGAAGGAAAAGTATTCGCAGAATGGTGATTCACAGATACACTATTTTCAACTCGAGACACAAAACTTGAAAATTCAATAGTCTCTACATCTATATAGAAGATACAATTGGTCAAGTATATCAGACAGAAGTAACCATTGATACCTCTGCCTAAACATCGCAAGCTCTTATCTTCCTCCTATGTATCACTCATACACAACCCTGCAGGCATATGGATGCTTTCTAAGTTGCTAAGGAATTATAGGCCGTGGACTCCTCATTGTATGCAGATTTCTTTCAGTTTTGCAGTAGGAGCAGAAAAACTGTCCTTCGATCATCCAAAATCGCAAAGATAATCTCCTACAACCCTCTTATTAGTGCCATCTGTTAACAAGCTGACAACTATCACTGCCGGTAGCAAGCTCATATGCAAACATAAAGGAAATTCAACATCTGTGCTGAAACTTAAGATAATAAATTCACGAGTCCTATGACTGTGAGCAAAGGTTAATATTTTCAATTATCTCATTGATTTTCTCAAATTCAAGTTTGTAGTATAAAGAAGCCTTCAAAAGATTGATCCTTTTGCAGAATGGATCATGATGAATTTCTAAAGCAATATAAAGTGCACTAAAGTTTTTAGTAGAAAGGTGTCTTTGCAAGATTTATTAATGAAACACACAGAATCTGAAACAGAAGATAAGGACCATGGACTAAATTGTTGAAGCAAAGAAACAATGCCTCCCTGGAAAATAAATAAGCTAGAAGGTCAAAGCATGAGAAGATGTGGTTCTGTAACTGAGAAAAGAAAAACAAAAAAATAAAACAAAAAGAAGTCCAGATATTTTGCAGCTCAAAGCACTTAAAAAGGGTTCCATTCAGTATCGTCAAACAATTTTCTTTTTCGTTTTATTTTTTCCAAGGTAGAGGAAGAAGGAAGAAGAGCTTGAACCCAGAATCACAACCCTGCAGGAAAGGTGCCTTAGTGATGAAATTATGCCCTGTGCCGTTAGGAATTTAAGAAAAAACAAGGAAGTTTGAGAATGTTTTAACTTAAAAGCATGAAGACTTACATGAAAGTTTCAAAAATTGGCCAGTGGGGAGCCAGCATTAGTGAAGTAGGCTGAGAGATCAACATGATGGTCATCATAGATGCTCATGAAAGGATGTGCCTGGTGTACAGATTGGAAAGAAAAATTCAGATCTAGAACTCTGTCGGCACAGTTTTGCAGTCATTGACCCGGACAATAAAGAAAATAACACGTATAGAAGTTTCACATACGATTAGTTCATGTGCGGCCTTTCTATCCCTGGGGTCTTTCTGCACACTGAAAATGACATCGAAACCCATATGGAATTAGTGGCGTCATACAACATGGTTGACTGAAGAAATTACTTAGTTTACATCAAACAAAAATTACTTATAGACTAGTGCATTGTCTAATCCCAAATAGAAAACAAAAAAACAAGAAACAAAAAGTCAAAGAAAGCGGGCCTCAGTGAGAAGAAAAGGAAACAGATATGCATTTCAACATAAAAGGAGATCCAGCTTAATTGAAGAACAAACAGACTCACATAAATATATATATAGAGGCCCAATAAATAGACTAAAAAATTGTTGCAAATTTCTTAGCAAGCTCAACTCATAAGAATGATGACAACGAGAGGCAAAAAGAACAGAAGATCACTAACTGGTATCACATCTTGACTCTGAACTTATCAATGCCAAAAAAGAAGCTTAACAATCCCCTTGCACTAAAGTAAAGAGAAACTTTACATCTTGAGTGATCCAGTATGGAAGCTGACACTTACCATGCAGATATGAATGAACAAAACTCAGGAGAAAACTCATCAGAAGGTGCAGAAGGAGGTGATTGATCAACAATGGCTACCATAAGTTCATAAACATTTTCCCAACCCTCATCTTGCCGTGGAGGCAAATATGGGAACAAGCCAGTTGCGCACTCTAGCAATACCAACCCCAAGCTCCAAATATCACTTTTATAATCATACCTTCCTCCACGAATTCTTTCAGGCTACAATAAATAACCAATAACAAAGAGATTTTAACAGCCTTTTTTGGCTGGAGAAAGAAAGAAAGGCTTTATAGATGAGAAAAACTTGGTATTAACTCAACTTGTTTGAGTTGCTTGATACTTACAGACATATAATTATATGTGCCAACAAATGTGTTAGCCAAACCTGAGGTGCTTGCTAACATTGTACTCACACCAAAGTCCGTGATCTTGACTTCTCCTCTATGATTTATCAACAAATTTGAAGGTTTTAAGTCTCTGTGGATAATGTGTTTCTCGTGATGAAGATACAACAGTCCCCTGAGCACCTGATTACCAACAAGAGGTGAAATACAATGATAAACTGGAATCTGCTATTAATAGCTGAAATCAGTGACTTATAAGTTTATCCGTGTTTTCCACCTGCTTGCATATGGCAGCAAGGTATGGCTCTGGAATTGTCCTAACTTTTCTTAGAAAATCTGCCAGGGATCCGCCATCCATATACTCTAAGATAAGTGAAACGGCTCCATTATCATAGAAAGACTGGTAACACATTACAACATATGGGCATTGTGATGATTGATTGATTTTTAGTTCCTGTGCAATTGCCCTCCGAGCAGACTCTTCAATGTTCATTTGTATTACCTGAGCAAGAAAAAAATTGCCAAACATTATTACAGTCCAGAGTCCAGATGATAAATAAATAAGAAGGCAAAAATAACAAACAAAATTTGAAACGAAAAAATACCCAACTAGAAATTCATCATGATACATAATTTGAAGAAGGATCAGTAATGGGAATATAGAAGGATCAGTAATGGGAATAAGATGGGTCTAAGAGAATTAATTTGTGAATATATTTCATGAGAATATTTCCACCTTACAAACCCACTTAATCAAAACTTAACTGCTGCTATGTCATCTCTTGCTTCATCAGTTAATTCCACTACTCTACATGTCAAAAAATACAAAATGCAGGGCTGCTTCAGTCACTAAATCACTCATCTCAATTTATTCATGGATGAATTAGTCTTCAAACTCAATAGTTGATGTTGAAAATCAACTTAGATGTGAAAGAAAAACATAGGTTTGCAATTAAATCACAATAAGCAGCACAAAGCAATCTGATGCAGGGAATTCTAGAAGTACAAGTTATCAGTTGAAACGAAATTTTGGTTCTTCAAATTATTATGAGAACATTTCAATTTGGAGGCACATATCCTTAAAATCAATGTAACTGAAGTGGAACCGTACTTTTAAGCACCAACTAATATAGACGGTTATAGACATGCAAAGATGCTCAAAGGTTTATAACAACTACAGAACATGATACCCCACAATGTCAATGTGCATGCAGAATTACACAGTACCTTTAGTGCAAAAAACTGCCCGGTCCATTTATGCTGTACCAATTGCACAATCCCGCCATTTCCCTTCCCAACAACCTTAATAGTGTCTATATCTGCTAAACTCAACTGGTTGTCTGTTGGTTGGATAGGGGGTGGCTGGAAAAGACATTTATAAGAGGAAATGAACTAAAAATATAAGAGCTGTGTATATCATTTCACAATTCTATAGGTAAGAAAATCACATTGCATTCAAACGATCATCACCAGGGTTAATCTCAAGGTTATTAAGCTTATTGAGCACAATATATAACAAATCAAGTAATAACGTACATGACCAGAATTATAACCAGGCAACTTTAATTTATCTTTCAAATACTTCCGTGTAGTCTAGTTTTAGACACTAAATCAAAAGAAACGCGTAACAGGCACTTAACATTCGTCTCATGTATGCAACCCAACCGGATCTAGTGATCAAAATATCCTCAAGTGAACGGAGCTAACTTAAAACCCTCACAGCCAGTCTCCATACAACAATTCAAGTAGACAACATCATAAGCGCTTAGAAAGTACTAAGTTGAAACAAACGAAAAAGACTTTACAGCTTCGGTTTCACTCTGAGAGACAATTCTCACTCCATCACGATTCACCCGCAGATCACCATCCATAAACGTACCACTCTGCGTCCTGGAGAGAACCCATCAACAGAAATCGCTCAGAACTCAGAAAACCACAGCAAATAGTAACCAATAGGACAAGGGTACACAGAAAGATAGAAACTTTACAGGAAGGAGCGGATGGAAACTTCATCAGGAGTAGGAAGAGAAAGCCTAAGCTTCAAATTAGGGTTCAAGTTCCCTTTCTTCATGATTACTAGCACTGTTTCTTAGCTTTGTCGCTTCGTTTAATTGCTATATGAGAACAGCCTTCTCTCTTATACTGCGGAGGAGCTGGAGAGCATAGTCACTGCAAGTTTATGGAGAAAAATGGAAGACTATTCTTTGATGTTGAAAATGCGCAAGTGGGAGTGGGTTCTTCCCTTTTCTTGTGCTGGGGTGGCTACTAATAATTTGCTTGTTGGGGAACTAAAGTTCGTCAAAGTGACAACGTTGGAGTTGGTTGGCCAAAGACAAGAGAAAGACCAGTCGCGATAGAAGTTGCTCTCAAAGACTTTTCTCTCATTTACTTTTCCTTCTCCCCTTCCAAACAGTAGAAATGAAATTTAAGTTTGGCGATGGACCCTGATGAAATTGTGCCTGCGTTCGAAGTCTGATCAGCCTCAGAGTTCTTGATCGAATATAGGGTGACCGAAATTTAATTAGATTCGAGTTAAATATATGTGTAATTTTAAAATAAAAAATTTTAATTTTAAGTCAAAATTAAATAATTACCTACTCAAAACTTAAATCAAACCGTACTGGTTTAAATAATTATTGTTATTCTTAAACTAAATTAACTAATTTTTTATTTAAATAAAAAATTATAAATCATGTATTTTCAATAAATTTAATGATTATAATTTATCTGATATAATTGATTAACGATATTTATAAAATTTTTAATTTATAAATTTAAAGTAAATATGCTCTACTTTTGACTTACTTTTTTTTCAACCTAATTCAATCTATTCATTTATTATATAACTAGTTTATGAATTTTAATATTGAATATAACTTAAAAGTTTAAAATATATTTAATTTATCCAATTTGAGACATCATACGGTAAAAAAATAGTCTTTTCCTGTAATTTAATAAATCTTTTTAAAAATTATCTTTAAATTTGTTAAACATACACTTTTTAATTTTCGAGCGTATAAAAAAGCTCATTTCTTATAATTTTATTATAAAATAACGATAAAATTTATAGTATATAAAAATTATATTTGAATTAATCAAATATGATAATTTCAATTCGAATAATTTAAAATAATTGTAATAAAATATTAGTTTGAATCATATTTAAGTAATTCGATTAGAGTATAAGAGTTGGGTTAAATCGATTTGGTTAATGTTATTTTTTAATAAAATTTTAGAATAATAGATAAAATATAAGTAAGAAAAAAAATGGTTTTTATATTTAATTATTTATGTGACACAATAAGGCATACTTTGGTGAGCGTGAAATTTCAAGGGAAGTATCCTATAACGACCTTTTGGTTTCAGGAGGAAACGACATGTGAGGATGTTCATGTGTGGGAGTGTGCCACGGTCTTGGTCAGCAACTTCGTCTTTTCTTGTCCATTTCGTTCTGAGTTCTCACTTTCAGTTGGTATCGATTATAAGACTAATGTTAACAATAAGTCAAGAATATAACTTTTTCAATATATTCGAAAAAATTATAATAAAATCAAACTTAGTTTGTCTGTCTTATATTTTCAATATATCCGAAGAAATTATAATAAAAATTGAAATTTATGGTATGAACACAAAGTTTGATGATGAAAGCTGAGCGAATGAAAACGCTGTAAATCACGTCAACTCTCATTTTCTTATGAAAACGTTGTTCAACTCCAACTCCAACTTTGGTCAAATTGGGTTGCTTCCGTGCTGTTCACATTGAGGAGTCCAGCCTCCAAAACCTAAGGTCTGTTTTTTTCACTCTTGGATGTCTAATTTTATTTTTATTTAATAAAAAGACTGTTATCGATAAATCCAATCATCACTAATTTACGTTTTTCATAATAAATAAGAACTTTTTTATTAAAAAAATAAAACTTTAAAGGAATAGGCTATATTTTAAAGCTGACTTGCCTAAATTGCAAGTCAACGTCAATAACAGAAGGATCCTGTTTGTCTCATTCGATTCTGGCGGGAACGTTTAGTATTGTCAACCTGGCAAAGCCCTACAACATTTAGTAGCCATCTTTTATGGTTGGCTTAGACAAATAATTAGTAATTGTGTTGTTTGAGGTTTGGACAAGAGGAGGAGCAGACAGACACTTGGATGTTCCTGTTATAAATTTTGTGGATTGAAGAGGCAAGTTTATGTAACAAGTCAGTTTGAAAACTTGTGGATTGCTTTCACTTAACATGAAAGGCTTTGACAATGGCTTCAAATCAAATACATGTCCATGATCGACATACAACCTCTCTCAAGACTCTTCGTGAATGATAATAACTTTCAGCATTTCATCTTAGAATGCTGCTAACCACTCTCTTGACATTTGCAAAAGACGTCAATCACTCACGATGATGGTTTGTAAGAGGTCAATTTAGGTATTTTCAAGAATCTTTAAAATTAAAAGAACAGAGAAAAGAAGAAACTGCATTTGTCTGGTCAGAACAAACCGTAAATAGGAAAAATGGGCCTGAACAGGTTTCAGACACTATGCTACTTTTGAACCGTTGTTGGGCCAGTAACGAGAAATGGGTTAGCCAGTTCGGCATGTTTATGTCAGAAATTGACCAGACAGCCACCAGAAAGGCCACCTCGGGTCCTGTTTTTGACAAATTGATGCTTGTATTTGGAGCGTATACGTATATTTTTTAACGTAATTAGTTAATTAATTATTAATGATAATATTATTATTGTAATATATTTTTTATATGAATTTATCGAAAACAACTTCACTTCGTATTTTTTGACTTCTCTAGACCTGTATATTAACAAAATTTTTACTAAAATGTTGTTATTATATTTAATGTGTTTGAGTCAATTATAATTTATAATTCTTGTATTTTAAATAAATTATTGTATTAATTAATAATTTAAAATAAATTATAAATTTAATTGAATCAATATTTATATATTTTAAACCTAATTTTAAAATATGCTTTCTTCTTTTTTTTTTCAAATTACAGCCTAATTATAAAATTCAAAATTGTAGAGATAACTGAAGAGATCAAGAATGTAAAATTATTAATTTAAAATGTCATTATGATGTCTTTTGCTTGAAGAAAAGTCAATGTCGTGTCGTGTGAAAACGATTGCCTTTTTAATTATTTCCAAAATCAATATGTGCCCATAATTACCTAAATATTACAAAATAATTGTATCTTATCATTAGAATTAGAATGAATAGTATAGAATTGACTTCTTGAATTTAATTTAATATAAAATTAATTACTAAGACTAAAACTAAAATTAAAATTATTACATCAAACTCTAACAACTTATGAAAGTTGTTTTTAGGTAGGTCTCTCTAATTAATACATAATCATGTGCTGGAGTTCTTATTACTCCACCTTTAAGTCTTTAACACAATTTAATTATTATTCTCTTTATTAATTAAAGATAAGATTGTTTATTATTAGACTTCTCTAAATTTCACATCTCAATAAAATTTTTACTGGATATTATTGTTATTGTTGTTAATTATCAAGAATTAATAGCAATATAATTTTGTTACTCCACATTGTTTAAAAACATTATTTTACAAGGAAACAGGTCGCTTGTTCCTATTATTTTATAAATATTTATTTATTCAATAAATAAAATCTATAAAACAATAAATAGATAAATATTTATAAAATAAGGTAGGAATAGAATAATATTAACAGTTGAACCAGAGGAATTAGCCGTGAGTTAATAAAAAACATATTTTTAAAAAATATTTATTCCTTTATATTTTAAATTACTAATTAGAAGACAAGTGACACTAGAGGAGTCAAGTCTATTCAATACAAGGCCAGGAACGTGTAATCAGCATTCTCTCTTTCAGTTCTGGTTCACCACACCGCAACTTTCCTTCGATCTATTTTCTGAACCAATCCCGTAGATCAATCAAGATTGGTTCTTGTTTGCAATTTTTGTTCCAGGCAAGTTTGCTCCTTTCTGTTGCAAAGTCATTAGCTTTTGCGATGTTCTTGTCATGTTTCTTCCTAGGATCGTTAGATTGGTAGGTGGCATGTTAGCTGAAACGGGTTCTGGGATATTTTTATCTTCAAGTTTTAGTTGCGAAGTTTTCAACTTTACTGTCGAGGTTTGAGAATTTCACGTCTTGGGTTCTTTGTTTCTATTCCAACTCTATTAAGACTTGTGCGAGAACTTCTCTTTTTGTTTATAGAATACCTAAAACATTGAACAGGATAGGCTAAAAGGTAGTGATTTTTTGTTTTAATCACTTATTTATCTTTCTAGTTACTGCCTCTTAGATTTTAATTTCGCTCTTGTGATTGTAACGATTTGGTGATTAAGCTTTGAGCCTTTTGCAATCTGAAGTATTAAAATTTACCAATTTTGTTGAGGAGTAATCTTGGGATGAATTGAACTTCTGAACAGGTATAGTGGATCGCTGATAAGGGTCGAGGAATTCAGTTAGTGCAATAGTCTGCAATTTAAGCATGGATCCAAGTATGTTCTCTTCCTTCACCGCTTGTTGGCTGTTACTTCTCGATATTATTTGACAATTATTTATTATTTCTTTTTCTTTTCAAAAAAAAGGGTGATTAATATGGAAATAGTTCCTTCACTTTATTTTGGTGCAAGTGATATGATCTGCTGCATATGTAGTATTATTATCAAATAATGTGCATCTTGATGTGGTATGCCTGTGTAGGCTGTAGTTGATAATGATAATTTGATCAATATCAGCTCACATTTGCCATATTAACTGGCTCTCTGAAATTCAGCTATTGCTTTTTAGTAGTTGCTGTACTATATTATATGTTTTGGGAACATGCACTATGTTGTAGGCAGCTGCATCTTTATAATTGGTAACTCTTCTCGTGCAACACAATTAGTTTAAGTGGCAAATTATCTAATTCACTTCCTTTGAAAGTTCAACTTCTTGATGGTGTAGATGCTACTGTAGAGGATAAAGGGATTTTAAGGTCTGGTCTTGAGATGATGAAATCTAACTCTGATAAGCATGTTGATCTTCTGAGGCGAGCTGCCAGATACTATTCAGCAATTAAAGGTAATGTCTAAATGCATGTTCATGAAGCATCTTCTTTTGCCAAGATTTTAGAAAAGAAAACATAAGCAGACTGTGTTGTATATTTGACCATCATATCATATGGGAATGTTTTATGTGCTTTGTGTTGCATCTGTTCATATCTGTTACGAGCAAATGTTCCCTCTTCATTGTTTTACCTTTTCATCAAGTGGGGTTTGGGGCAGCTGGGAACTGGAATTCAGTTGAAAGATATTATCAAGGTCCCAGACACTGTAACTTCTGCGATAAGCAATCTACCTTTCCCCTTTGGGATTCCAGTTGTGCATTTCCACTATGAAACCTAAGTTGGAACTAACTCTTTCCTTTTTCAAACTGTAGAAGCTGTTGAAAATTTAACATTTCTTGTAATGGAACGTGTTTTTTCCTGGACTATTTGAACTTATTTGTTGACAATATACACTATTTGGTGTATATCAGCTGCTTATCTAGATATCTGAGGATTTATGGTTGTATTTAGGGCAAGCACCAGATCCTGCTGAACGTGACAAGGGCAAGTACACCATGATAAGGGATCCTGAAGATCTGCAACAAGGAATTTACGACAAACCACTTCCATGCTTTGGCTGTGGTATAGGATGGTTCTCGTGAGTATTCCTTTTGACTTCCTTTTTTCCACAGCAAATTTCCTGTATTCTCATAGTTCTGTCTTGTTGCAGTTTCCTATCAGGATTTCTGTTCCCATTGATGTGGTATTTTGCTACCATTCTTTATTTTGGAAACTACTACCGCAAGGATCCACGTGAACGATCAGGTCTTGCTGCATCTGCAGTTGCTGTAAGCTCAAGCACACCCTCTCACTTTGTGTTTTTCTCGTGTTGTTTTCATTTCAAATCATCATTAGTTGTTTGGAAAATCCTTCAAATCATCGCTTCTGTTTTCGTACACCATTCATCAAATTTAGCGAGATTTCAACACCTGATTTTAGAGCATTAATATTGCAGGCAATGGCATGTTCTGTTCTGCTGTTGGTTTTAGTAGCTTACTTTCTCTTAGTTTAGCCAATACTCCGCCTGTCACGTACAATTCCCAAAATCTTTTAGCAGAACCGGCGTTTGCAACTGTAGATAAGGATGTATAGGCGAAAGAGCAGAAAGAATTTGTTTTTACCAAAATGTGCCTCAAGAGTTGGAGACATGAGATGCCTGGCAAAGCACAGACATAAAACCTTAATAATCATTTCCCATGTGCTGGTGTCCCTGTGGATTAACAGGAGCAGACAGAATGTAGCATGAAATTCATACATGATCATGTCTTTATTCATAAATAAATAGCAGGATCAAATATGGATTAAGGATCTTATGACTTTCACAAGATTGAGTGAAGATTTGTTCTTTATTAATGGCGTGTTGGTTGCGCTATTTGTATCTTGACAATGGGAACAATATAAGCATGATTTGTTCAAAACTAGTTTAGATAATAGCATTTCTACATATAGTGACTAGTGCAAGTCTTAAACAATACGAAGTTGGAATTTGCCTGCAAAGAAATGAACCTACAACCGAAAAGTGAAAAAATAATTGAAAAACTCTGCAAAACTTGTAATGTTTTGTTTATACATTTCTCATTTTTACATGAGATTATTGGCGTGAAGGCCTACATGGCTACTAACAATCAGGTTGTTCTTGTAGCTCCATTAAAAAGCAATATATTTGTTTCTTGAGATCCTATTAGTATAAAAAATTCTAATGAAATCTAGGTCTAGAAGACCTATTCAAATAGTTTTAACAAGTAACGGCATCTTGTACCAAAAAAAATTGTGTAAGCAAAGATAAGGACAAGCTGAGGAGATTGTATCTTTATCACACTATCATCCTGCTTTTGAGTTTAAAGAAAGGGATAAGTTTTTATACAAAAGTGATGAATCCATCAATCTACAGAAATAAAAAATGGAGCTAATCACTTACAATCATGGGTTTAACTTGGTGTTCAGGAATCCTGAAATCAATACATCATTTAAAGAAAATCCATATCTAGATATGTATTTTCTTTTCTTTTCCAAGAGAAAAGAGTAATATTTTGATCATAAATTCATATTACTATACCATTTTATCACAAAATTTTAGAAGAGAAAGGGACTATCTAATCAACTAAAACAACCAGCGGAAAAAGATGAGATCTTTTCATGGTTTGGCTAATCTGGTGGGGAAGAAGAAGACGTATATCCCACGCGAAGACAGTAAAGGACCCCACTGCTGTCCCTCGAACGCTAGCTGTTTGTGATACTTGGAGGGCACTTCCTGACCAGTGCCCATTATCTATTAGCCAGTCTTAAGTGGCATGTCTAAATACTCCAATAAAACTTTCCTACAAGTCCCTACTTACAGTCTCAGCTTTTCTATTGTTATTATGATAATCATACGACTAAGCAGGCAAAGTGTTTTTGGATTCTAAACTCAATTTGAAACCAACAGGCATTAGCAAAAGTTCGTTCTTTGTTGGGTGGGGCACTCATCAAAACAAGCCTAAAAAAGGTTCATCCCTTTTGTTATCATCTTCCTTTGATGTGTGATAATTGATAAATACCATTTTCTTTATCTGAAGTTGCAATGGCTTGAAACCCACTTGAGAGGTCTCGTTATCCTGATCACTTCTATAATTTGGCTGAGGAAAGAACAGAAGAACACTAAAGTAATCATCAGTTCTTACTAGAACAAACCCAAAGAGCTGATAAATAGTAAGAGTCATGCGAATAATATCAGGGGAATAGGAAAAAGGGAAAGTGAAATGTGGGAATTTTCACTTTTGATAGGAAAGGTTACAACCAGGAAAGATTGTTTCTGGAGTTCTGTTGGAGTTCAATGATTACACCCACGCTCCAATCATAGAGGCAGCTTAAAAGTATGTGCTTTTGCGTACAACTGTAGAGTACTTGCTTGTCGTATGGTATATACACGTGATTCAAGCTTAGCTTAGAAAATTACAATGTTCTGATTAGTTGAAACAAAACCCTTACTGTTGGGATAAGTTCAGAAGATCCAACAAAACTGTCATTTAGGACCTGGGACGCTCTGTTCTAGTCCTAAATCTAGTTGTCTGCTTGCTGCACCTTTTTAATCCTGGAATCCTCTGTTTTTTACGATCTCTCCGTTTTTGACAATGATAAGCTGGTTGAAGGTAAATTAGTAGTAGTTTGAACTTGCAACTTGAGATCAGTCTTAATCTATCCTCCAACCTTGATGAATTAGAGTTCAGTCTCAACTGCCCTTTTTAGTTTTTCTTCTATACAAACTTCCCAAGTAATCCAATTATGGTGATTCAACTAAGCTAAATCCAATTATGGTGATTCAATTTGGGCTGAAACGTTGATTAAAGCAAACACTTGTTTTAGCTTTATTTTTGACATTCTTTGGATCTTAACAACCATAAATTCTGACTGTGTTTTAGTATTAAATTGCTACAGATACTTGATAGGGAAAGGAAAACAAATGAATAAACGATTACCCCACAATTTTAATCAATGACCTGATACAGGATTCAGACTTGAGAGACCATTATATCCATTTCTTTAATATATATCCATTTCTTTAATATTACATCTCTGTCTTTTTAAGGTCACTCAACTCAAGCTTTCTGGTCAGGGCCAAAGATGCTCTCTTTCTTCACAAGGAAAGGCAAAAGCCAAACTCAAGCTCAAGCCTTTTAACAGAGACCCACCACCATTATTCTTCTCGGCGACTCACCACCTCCATGCCTCGCCGTGGCTCGCCGTCTCCTCTCCTTAACCTCCCACTACTCATCATAATATTGCCCATCGTAGCGTTACTGCTCTTGTTCTTCGTACTTCCTTCTCTACTCTCTGCCGCTAACCATAAGATCCGATCCAGCACGGTAAAGAACGGTTGGGACTCGGTCAACGTCTGTCTGGTCTTGTTCGCGATCCTCTGTGGCATTTTTGCTAGAAGAAACGACGAGGATTCGACCACCAACGACTACGACCGCAGTGCTCAGAATGTTCCTCGTGTGGCTCACGATAACAAGCCCCAGCAGTACTCTGTTTCTAACCAGTGGTTTGATCAGTTCTCCGACCAAAAGATCTTTGCGAATCCAAGCTTTAACACGCCTGTTACAAGCACAGGGAGGTTAAAGAGAAACAGCAGCTCGTACCCAGATTTAAAGAGTGAATCGTTATGGGAAAATAGCGATGATCATGATCATTTCCGGTTCTTTGATGACTTTGAAATCAACAAGTACCGGTCGTCGTCGGAGTACCGTCACCATGGGACGCAAAGGAGTATCTTTGAAGAGTCTAGCGTTAAGGAAATTCAGGTTGACACTTTTATACTTCGTTCCTCGACACCACAAAATTCTCCAGCGCCACCAACTCCTCCGCCACCCCCTCCGCCGCCAATAACAGACCACAAACAGAATCACACGTATAGGACAGTACCACGCAAAGAGATGGTTGACAAAGAGAGGGAATATCATCATGAGTTCAAGAAAATCAACTCTCCGTCGCCACGGATACTGACACCGCCACCCCCTCGGCCACCACCGCCACCACAAATAAAGAGTCCGATATCATCAGAGCATAAATACCGCAAAAGTTGGGAACGTAAACGGAGTAACACGACAAGGGAGATAAAGATGGTTTTAGCCTCAGTACTGCACAATCAGAGAAAAAGAAAGAAAAAACACAAGGCAAAGAGCTCATCAGCCGAGAACCCAGTTCACCCATCCTCACAATCACCTTCTTTTCTCCAACCATCACT
>JANZXR010000008.1:2256199-2273122 GCA_027575705.1 Erythroxylum echinodendron | reverse complement strand
GATATGTCTGGGATTCAATTCCCGCGACTCGCTTTGTAATTTGTGTTCTATTTTCCTTTTATAAAAAAAAAAAAAATTGATGTGTCTGCTCCGTACTTTTGTAAAGAAACCTCAGCTGTCGGAAATACCAAATTAACCCTTTTTTAATGCCAATTAAAGTGTCCCTTTTAGCATAGGATGAAATCAATTAGGGATACCTGGTAGCGATGTTTATACGATATGGACTCAAATCTCCTAACAAATACATCTACACTCTACAATTAGAGATGACACACATCGGAATTTATCTAACATTTTAAATTAGGTTTAATATAAAATTGATAGGTTAAGTTTGAAAAATAATTTTCTTTAAACTCAGCATGGGTTTCGTATATTTTAAATAAATTAATTATAATTTTATAATATATTCAAAATTTTAATTTTAATTTAAATTCAAATTCAAAATTACCAATTTTTTGATATAATTTCAATGTTTTCAAAACTTTAAACTGATAAAACATGAGGTTTAAAATTTAATATATTTAACCGCTATTATAAAATTAGTTAAAGATTGAATAAAATTAAAAAATTTAAAAATGATTGAAAAAGATTATTCTTATTTTAAAAATTAAATTTTAATTGAAAAAAGCGTGTTAAATAAAAATTAAGTTATTTATTTTAATTTATAAAACTAATTACTTTATAAAAATTAATTAATTGATTAATTAAATTTTAATAATAAAAATTATTAAATTAAATTAAACTGAAAAATTAAAAATTAAATTAAACCGATTCAAAAAATTTCCTATTTCAATTTTTAAAAAATTGCATAATTGGTGAGATTCTGTTCATATATAAAATGAGAAGAAGGTGGTTGGCTGCTCATTAATTATAATCACCAAATCAAGCATGACATCCTCATTGAGCTAGTCAAAAATCGCATGGGATTTGGAGTGGGTCTTTAATTTATTGCCATACATAATCTTCGTATGCTATATATATCATTTTGGAAGCCTTAGAAGATATAAAAATGCGTTACGTGAATCCGCCTTTTGATTTCTAAGCTGGAAGTCGGCACGCAAGTGTTGAATACCTGAATTGGTCGGTTACCGACGCGCTACGTTTTCTTGAAAAATGGAACGACAGATTTATAACCTGTACTTTTACCCAAAAAATAGACTTAAATATAAAATTAAAGTTAATTTTTTTAATTTAAAATACAATAATTTTATAGAAATAGTTTTAAAATTAAAAATTTTCTATATCAAAACGAATTAATAAAATTCTTTTAACAAATAACTATTATAAAGTTATATAATGATTTCACATAATATTCAAACTATAATAACAGAAAATTAGATTTGTTAGTTAAAACAACAAGCGTGAGTCCAAAGGACAGAGAAATAACAAACTGTTTTTACGTGAATTTTTGTCCTTGAGCCAAATTTGTAATGTAATGTCATGTTGTCGGTTCTAGAACAAATAAGAAAAATTTAAAAATAAACCAAACAGGAAACCGATGTTTGCGTACTTTGGTAATGAAAAACCAGAATGTTTATGGCGACCACGAACGGCCAACTAAGCCACACCACTGTCCTAGTGGACCCCACTTGACCAGAAAAGAGAATTTGAGAGAGACACAGAAAGAGAAAGACAGGCAAGAGGCAAGAAGCTTTAGTACTCTGCTTTTTGGTTAAAAATATAAAAGCCTTCACACTTACTCATCAACTCATTTTCCTTTTTTTTTTTCCTCATTCTCTGTACCATTTCTTCTTCTTCTTCTTCTCCTCCCTTTCCATTGTTTCGTTTTCATCTGAAAGATCGTGATAACAAGGCTTCAAATCTTTTGGATATATATATTTTTTGGTTTTGTTTGTTATCGGCGTCTCCCGCTCGATTTCCTCCCGCTTTTTTTCTTAAAGTTACTGCCGTTTAAAGCTTTTGGTTGGGAACTTGCTAGTTAACGTTCCCGATCCGATTCAGCGAGTCGCTTTTGGTCCTGAGATTTTGTTCCGTTTCGTGAATGAGTCGTTTTGAGACGAAGATCGCAGTGTAGGAGAATCATGGTATGTTACTGAGATGGAACTTTGCTGTTTACTTTTTGGTTTCTTGACCAGTCTGATTCACTAGCTGAATTGGATCGGTGGATATTGGATTTATTGTGTTTTTTTTTGTATAAGGAGATTTTTCTTTTTGGAATATCTGGATGCTTTTACTACAAGTTTGGTTGAACTTTGATAAGATTGTGTTTAGATTCATCGTCTCTGATGTATTTTGCGGCTGAACAAGTGTTTTCGTTGAATGATTTCTAGTGAAATGCAAATGCCAGGATTCGCTCGTTTATGCAAATGGTTATCTATTAACGAAGCTAACTGTTTCCATTAGTTATTCATGTTCTTGGGAGTATTTTAGATTCCAAGTTGTTGCTTATGGCCATTGTAAAAAACTTAAGATGGTGGGAAATTCACCAAGTAAATGTCGAACATATAGATTCCTCGTATAAATTAACCCAGGGTTTAAGGTATCAATGATGCAGAAATATCTCTTACCTTGGACCTGTTATAGGATTAGGTGAAGTTTGTTGAATGTCTTAGACGTATTTCATTGAGACAATAACTAAAAAGCTTGGATGTCGGAAGATTACTTTCAGTCTACAACTGTGGATGAACAATAATTTCTAAGAACTAGGAACATTTATGAATCCATTTTATAAATATTTTGTCAAATTTGATCATCCATTTAGTGCCAGTTGATAAACATTTTCAGCTTCAGCTGCTGAAATGTCAACTGGGAATCTTGACTTTATAGTCTACCCTTAGTCAAAGTGAAAAATGGCGATGGAATGAATAATAGTGATTCCTGTTAAGAAGATTCTTACTCGTTGATTTGGCTATTTTTGATTTATTTTACAATCTCTATGTTATTCTTTCCTCACCTATGCTGATTAACATATATGCCCCTGTATATCACCTATATCAATAATGCCTAACGTAAAAAATATCGTGTTATGCTCATGTCTAATAAATCAGTTTGTCGTCAACTTTTTCATCATATCCTTCTAGTTGACTGTTCTTGAACCTGGGTATTGGATGCTATTCAAAACCTTGTAAGCTGTTGAAAATGATCTTAACTGCCTATTTTCTTTTCTGTTTAATCATGTTTCAAGTCGAATGCACTTGTTACTCAATTCAATGAACGACAATATTTCTTGTTGGACACTCATGGTAGTGAATCAGCCTTGGTGTGATATATTGGTATTGTAAATAAGTTTTCAGTCATTGTTAAATGACTGCACTTCAGAGGTATGAGGCTAAGGGATTCTTGTTCCCACATTCTTTGATGCTTGCCTGTTGGAAATACATAGAATTAGTAACTTGCATATATACTTACCTTTATTTTTATCCCCATGCAAACCTTATTTGTGTTCTCTTGGATGTGCAGGCTAGACCAGTTAACATAATAACAGGATCTCATGTATGGGTTGAAGACCTAGAAGCGGCATGGATTGATGGAGAAGTTTTCAAAATTGATGGCGAAGAAGTTCATGTTCATACCACAAATGAGAAAACAGTGAGTCTATGTGGAGCCTTCTCATCTTTCTTCCTGTGTAGTATTTGTAGGAATTAGGCTCTTCAGGAGACAAATTATGTTTGTTGAAAGTCCACTCGTAATAGTAATATCAGTTTATATTGATTCTAAAGTCCTAGGCATGGTATTGACCTGTTATAGCAGTGAAATCCTTGCAAAGAGTTAAGACTTGATGATTCATTAAGTGTTATGTTAATGTTAGTTTTCTTTAATGACTTTTTAAGTAGAACCTGCCTTTCAATCCTCCCTCCGTTGTACTAATACATACCTTTTGTTGATTATCAACAATCTGGGCTACTTGCAGGTTGTTGCAAACATCTCTAAAGTTTTCCCAAAGGATACTGAAGCGTCTCCTGGAGGTGTAGATGATATGACAAAACTGTCATATTTGCATGAACCAGGAGTGTTACATAATTTGGCTGCCAGATATGAACTTAATGAAATTTATGTAAGATGTATTCATGTGTCTGTTTCATTTTTGATACTGGTTCAAGAAAAATTGAGATTCATTTGTTGTTCTTTATTCCACATCTCCCTAAACAAAGATCCTTGTTAAAATTTGTTGTGCAGACATACACTGGAAATATACTGATTGCAATAAATCCATTTCAAAGACTGCCTCATCTGTATGATACACACATGATGGAACAATATAAAGGTGCTCAATTTGGAGAGCTTAGTCCCCACGTTTTTGCAGTTGCAGATGTTGCTTACAGGTAAGGTGGCTTGGACTGTTTGGCCTTATATGTTCCTGTAATGATTTTATTGAATCCTATAATTATACTGTATAGGGCAATGATCAACGAGGGAAAGAGCAACTCAATTCTTGTTAGTGGGGAAAGTGGTGCTGGGAAAACTGAGACAACAAAAATGCTTATGAGGTACCTTGCATATCTTGGAGGCAGGTCTGGAGTGGAAGGGCGAACTGTTGAACAACAAGTTTTAGAAGTAAGATGTTGGGAATTATCTTTTTTAATCTACTTCTTTATGTAGTTGAATTTGTTTTGCAGTCATGAAGTTTAGTTGAGGGTAAAGCATTTTCTTAACAAAGAGCCTTTGATTCTTTGAATTTACAGTCCAATCCAGTTCTTGAAGCATTTGGCAATGCCAAAACTGTTAGGAACAACAACTCAAGGTTAGTACTTGCTCGTCTCTTTGGCTCATTTACAGAAACTGCTCAGTCGAGAGGTGTATAGAGGAATTAGGTTCTGATCAAAATGTATAGCCCCCCAGACCTTCTTCATAAAGAAGTATTGAACAAAGGAATAGCAGGTTGGCAAGTTATTGGTTTCAATGTTTCAATAGGTTATTTCTGGTCGCTTTATTTAGAGATGAAGACAATGGTTTATACCTACTATGAGGATTCATAAAATATTCTTCTAAACCTCATAATTCATTTAGTATAAAGGTTTCATATAGAAGAATCCATGTCTCCATTAAGGTCTGACCAGTTACTGCCTTTTACGTCCAGTTGTCAACGATTCTTGTCTTTACCATTATGTTGAGTGGCTCAACTTTTTTGTGTCATTACTTAATGCCCCTTCTTCATCACTATGCAGTCGTTTTGGTAAATTCGTTGAGATCCAATTTGACAAGAATGGAAGGATTTCTGGGGCAGCTATCCGTACTTATCTGCTCGAAAGGTCTCGTGTTTGCCAAGTTTCTGATCCTGAAAGAAACTACCATTGCTTTTACCTTCTGTGTGCAGCTCCACCTGAGGTATCGATTGTTTTACATTCGTGTCTAAATGGGTGCAATTATATTTAATTCTGTCCACACTGTCTCCATCATTGAATTTACCATGATGCTGCTCAAACATTCAGGAGAGGGAGAAATATAAGCTAGAAAATCCAAAAACATTTCATTACTTGAACCAATCAAATTGTTATGAGTTGCACGGTGTTAATGATGCTGAGGAATATCTAGCAACCAGAAGGGCAATGGATGTGGTTGGCATTAGTGAGGAAGAGCAGGTTAGTTCGCCCAGTACCACTGTAAATGGTGTTTTCTTGCTGTTAAGCTAACATTTTAGATTTTGTGGTTTTAGGAAGCAATTTTTAGAGTTGTTGCTGCAGTTCTGCATCTTGGAAACATTGAATTTGCTAAGGGAGAGGAGGTAGATTCTTCAGTTATCAAGGATGAAAAATCTAGGTTCCATCTTAATACTACAGCGGAACTGCTAAAGTATGACTTTCTCATCAACTTTCTAGTTCTGCAAACATTTTATGACCATTACTGTCCATGTTTAAATCAAATATAGCCAGTTGACCAACTTTATACTTCAGGTGCAATGCCAAGAGCCTAGAAGATGCACTGATAAAGCGTGTAATGGTAACACCAGAAGAGGTCATTACAAGAACACTTGACCCAGTTGCTGCAGCGATTAGCAGGGATGCATTGGCAAAAACAATTTATTCCCGCTTGTTTGATTGGTAAGGAAGAAATTATGCACTGCACTCTCTCTCTCTCTCTCTCTAGGTTTCCCTTGCTTGCATTATTTATTAATTAGTCTATCTATGAGGTTAAATAAATGCAGAAAGAATATAGATGATTTGTTTTTATGCTTGCAATCTTTCAAATTAGTTAAACTCTCTTTCATTTTGATGCAGGCTTGTGGACAAAATCAACAATTCGATTGGGCAAGATCCAAACTCCAAAACTTTGATTGGAGTTCTTGATATTTATGGTTTCGAAAGCTTCAAGTTCAATAGGTATATTACTACACTTAATTTTCTCTGTATTATATTTTACTGGAAAACTTAGTAATTTCCTTAACTATGCAGTTTTGAGCAGTTTTGTATCAACTTTACAAATGAAAAACTGCAACAACATTTCAATCAGGTCAGATAATGTTAGTTTAATTGTCCCAAAATTTGTTATATATTTTATTGACCTTTCTCATCAGAGAGTATGATTGTTATGGTATTGCAGCATGTATTCAAAATGGAACAAGAAGAATATACGAAAGAAGAAATCAACTGGAGCTATATTGAATTTGTTGACAACCAAGATGTGTTGGACCTGATTGAGAAAGTGAGTTTTTCTCTTGGCTTGCCCATTTCGTGGTAAAAAGGACAATAGACCTGATCTAAAAGTCTTGATCATTCAACTTTTCTTTGGATGCAAAGGATCTTTTATCTATCTTGTACTCATTTATTGTTCCAATGCATAAGTGATATTAACAGCTGATTCTTGATTATTTTCAGAAACCAGGAGGGATTATAGCACTTCTTGATGAAGCTTGGTATGCAGTTAATTTTTTCTGCATCTTGCTTTCAATTGTTTGGAAACATGTCTTTTTCTTCATCCATGGCAATAGAGTGCTGGAGCTGCTTGTTTGTTTGGGAACACCCAGACTTTGCACTGCTACTCATGCATGTATGATATGATTCTTTACTTTTGTGGTTGGACTTATTCTTGTAATCTCTTCATACAGCATGTTTCCCAAATCCACCCATGAAACATTTGCTCAGAAGTTGTACCAAACATTTAAAAACAACAAACGCTTTATCAAACCTAAGCTTTCACGCACTAGTTTTACAATATCCCACTATGCAGGAGAGGTAAGCATGTTGTACTTTCATATAGTTGTATCTGGTATCTTGAAATATAGAAACTGCCAGAGTCTTTCTTCATGTTTCCAGGTGAATTACCTGGCTGATCAGTTCCTTGACAAAAACAAAGATTATGTGGTAGCGGAACATCAGGATCTATTGACAGCCTCAAAGTGCCCCTTTGTGGCTGGTTTATTTCCTCCTCTGCCTGAGGAATCATCAAAATCATCCAAGTTTTCTTCGATCGGGTCCCGATTTAAGGTATGAATGGTTCATTTTCTTCCTAGTCTTTCTTAGTTAATTATACGTAGTCAATTTCTTCAACAGTTTATCCACTGAAAGAGCTAAAACTTGGGCTTTTGTAGGAGTAAGCTCAGCCAGTAAAGTAAAAATAATGTGTTCCACTATGATGTATATATACATATATGTGTAGATTTATCAAATGCACTGAGGTAGCATGCATGCATGCATGCTAGTCTATGAATGAAATGTTCTTGCTGTTTTGTACGATGATATTGGGATTGTGGAGCCATTCCATTTTTACTAAGCATAATGTGTTTGGGAACTGCAGCTACAACTTCAATCTCTGATGGACACCTTGAATTCAACAGAGCCTCATTATATCAGATGTGTGAAGCCAAATAATGTACTCAAGCCTGCTATTTTTGAGAATACAAATATTATCCAACAACTACGATGTGGTGTGAGTACAGTCAGGCTTTACCTTAGTATTTGTCTGATGTGCTTGTTATAGTATTTCTGAGTTACATATTTTTGCCTTTATGCTTCACAATCCTCGTATTTTTAGTAAATTTTGGTTTTCCTACTCTTGTTCAGGGTGTACTAGAGGCAATAAGGATCAGCTGTGCTGGATACCCTACAAGACGCACATTTTACGAGTTCCTTCTTCGCTTTGGTGCTCTTGCTCCAGAAGTTTTGGAAGGGAAGTAAGTCAAGAATAATAGAACTTCTCCATGCTGTGATTTCGTGCTCTCTTTTTCTGGTTTCCACCCATGCATCGCTTTATTTTTTCCCTGCTGATGAGCTGTTATAACTGCTTTTGTGCAGTCATGATGACAAGGTTGCTTGTCAAATGATTCTGGATAAAATGGGGATGAGTGGTTACCAGGTGATGAAATTATCTCCTTGCATTTGTTTCCTGATTATGTTGCCTAGGGAAATCATCTAACTGAGAAAGAGATGGAGAGCTCTCGTTAGTATTTTTGCTTTTGTTAGCTTATACCTTAACCTTTTGCTGCGTTGGAGTGGATAAAAAGTGAATAATGGGCAGGAAAGCATAACGCATGTGATGATTTTGCGCTTCATGAATGGTCATATACAAGAAGTTGATACAGTTAAACCAGAAACATTTAATTCTTTTCTTTTCTGTCACCTTATGCTTCCAACCTCTATGATGTGGCAAACTTTTATCTCTTATAATTTACATACGATGTTATTTTACTGGAATAGAAATCCAAGTTAATGTCCATCATCAGACATTCTCTGGATATTTACCATCTGATTACGATAATTTAGCTGAAAATTTTAAGTGGTGAAGTGGAACACACAGCCAATTTTCTCATCTCCCTTTTAGTGCTACTTAGTTTTATCATCCACCAAATGTCCAAATATTATAGATGATCACCATAAACCAAAGGAATACTTATTGCCTGGTGCTTTAATTATCTATCACTAAAGTTTCCAAGTGTTAAGTCATTTTTTTGTTCTGTTATGGTGCAGTATGTAATCAAATTGTAAAATTTTGCTAAATATCTTATGAAAATTATTGATTTTGCAGATTGGCAAGACAAAGGTTTTCCTAAGAGCTGGTCAGATGGCTGAATTGGATGCAAGACGAGCAGAGGTGCTTGGAAATGCAGCTAGAATCATTCAAAGACAAATTCGGACATATATTGCTCGCAAAGAGTTCATTGTGTTACGGCAAGCTTCTGTTCACTTGCAATCTCATTGCCGAGGTAATCATTTTTATTTGACGTTCCTATTAACTGGTATCTATGTTGTTGTATAAAGTGGTGCCATTTCAGTGGTTTTGTAACAAAGATACATCTTGATGCATGTGGGCTTCAATATGCACCCAAGCTGCCAGCTTCTTGTTCAGCTATTTTTTGCTGTTGCACATGTATGCTTGCCTTAGTGTGTGCATATGTGTACCTGTATGCTTGGATACAAATTCAACTGGAAAGATGAATATTATATTATATGAAATAAATACTTTTCATGGATACTTGATCTAGTCACCTTAGGAAATGAAGTTTGTTGTGGTTAGTTATTGCACATTCCTCTATTATCTGGTGGTCCAGTATGTATCGTTGGGTTCAACCACTGAGATTCTGTTCATTAATACTATTTTTCTTTGTTATATCTGAAATTAGGTGTCTTGGCTCGCAAACTGTATGAGCAGTTACGAAGGCAAGCAGCAGCTTTGAAGATTCAGAAGAATTTCAGGCGATATACTGCCAGAAAGTCCTACTTAACTCTATGCTTGTCTGCAATTGCCTTACAGACGGGCATGAGGGCAATGACTGCTCGCAATGAGTTCCGATTCAGGAAGCAAACTAAAGCTGCAATTATCATCCAGGTTCAAAGAAACTTTTTGGATCATGCTCTCCAACTTCACAAAAGAAATTTTGATGTTTTGACTGATCAGCTTATTGGTGAATTTTCAGGCAAATTTACGTCGTCATCTATCCTACTCTTATTATACGAGTCTTCAAAAGGCTGCATTAGTTGCTCAATGTGGTTGGCGAAGAAGAGTTGCTCGAAGAGAGCTCAGAAAGCTCAAAATGGTTTGTGAAAACGATTGGTTTGAGTTTTTTGCTTAATGTTAAAATGATTTGTATGGAGCTGATTGCTGCATATTTTCAGGCTGCAAGAGAAACGGGTGCCCTTAAAGAAGCAAAAGACAAATTAGAGAAGCGGGTGGAAGAATTGACATGGCGTTTACAGTTAGAGAAGAGATTGAGGGTATATTTCCATTCTATTAAAGTGACAGTAAGAAACATCCTAGTGTTCTTGATTTCATTTTGTCTACATTTTTGCATCACAGACTGATTTGGAAGAGGAAAAAGCCCAAGAAATTGCCAAGTTACAGGATGCTTTGCATGCAATGCAATTAGAAGTAGAAGAAGCAAATGCTAGAGTAATAAAAGAACGAGAGGCAGCTAAGAAAGCTATTGAAGAAGCCCCACCAGTCATCAAGGAAACTCCTGTTATAGTGCAAGACACTGAGAGGATTGAATCATTAATGACTGAGGTGGAGAGTTTTAAGGTTGGTAGTAATAGACATTCTAGCATGAACAATAATGTTTGCCGTTTCTCTTCTGGTTTAGAGGTTAAGAATGGAATCATTTATTGAAAATGTTAAGCTCATTAATGAACAACCATGATTGATACTTGCCTTTCCGTAGTTAGGGGTTCGTTCCTGCTTGCATCTCCCTCCTTTAAATCATCTTTGATCAAGAGTGCTTTTCTTTATTCTTTTTCATGTGGCAACGAATATAACTTATTGTGATCCTTGAATGATGATTGTTTAACTCTTATTTGGTTGTTATAAATTGTTATACATTAATATACATATGTAAATATGGTGTCTATTTTTAGAGTGTGTAGGTTGCAAGTAAAGGCAAAATAATGAATTAGCATGTCTTCTATGTTAATATAATAGTCAATTTCTTGAGTTGAGTAGGTCAACTGCTAATCAATTTACTCAATTATTTCCTTTTACCATCCAGGGTTTACTTCTATTAGAAAGACAAGCAGCAGAGGATGCAAGAAAAGCTTGTGCAGATGCTGAGATCAAAAACTCAGAACTGGTCAAGAAACTTGAAGATGCAGAGCAAAAGGCGGATCAGCTTCAGGAATCAATGCAGAGGTTTGTGAATCTTTTCTTTGTGCAGTTCTTGTACTCATCTTATGACAGTGTTTTGTATGGTTTAAAAACACAATAATTAGCTGTCTTGTGATAAGTCGATGCAATCTTTTCCCACTATCATCTAGCTGCTTGGATCTGGCTGCAGCAACTCCACCCTTGTAGTGACATATTTTATCATTCTTTCATTAGTGTACAAGTCACCTTCCTAGTCATGAACTCGATATTAGTTCATTCTACCCGATGCATATGCATCTCTTGTGTGGAGGCAGAGTCTGTCTTACATGGGGCACTTATATTATTTATTTACCAAGTTAATTCTTCCATATCACAGGTTAGAGGAAAAACTTTCTAACTCAGAGTCCGAAATCCAAGTTCTTCGTCAGCAAGCTCTTACCATGTCACCAACTGGGAAGTCTTTATCTGCAAGGCCAAAATCCATGGTTGTTCAGGTATAAATGCGAATTGGTGGCTTTATGCGCTTTTATTCTTGCGCAAAAACTTCAGTAAACTCATATCATTCATAACTTCCAGAGGACTCCGGAGAATGGGGATGCTACAAATGGAGATGTGAGGATTCTATCAGTATGTAGACTGTTCTCTTTAAACCCTACCCGCTAATCTGGCTATGCTTCATTACTGAATTTTTCCTTGTCATCTGCTACCTCAGGACATGACTCATGCTTTAGCCAATGTACGTGAACCTGAATCTGAGGAAAAGCCACAAAAATCTCTTAATGAAAAGCAGCAGGTAATGATCTCGATAGGCTAGTCTATAACAACTTTATAGGTCGGCTGAGTAGTTCTTATGGTGTTCTAAAAAAGATGCAAGTAGTTATCTCAGAAAAGAAAATGTGATAGTTGGTAAAACAGACATGTTATTTGTGTTTCCCAAGGCATAAGAACTAGCAGCATTTTTGTAGCTTATAAATCCTTATTCAACGCTTACTATCTGCGCCTCTATTTCAGGAGAACCAAGATTTGCTAATCAAGTGTATCTCACAAAACCTGGGTTTCTCTGGGGGCAAGCCAGTTGCTGCTTGTGTCATATATAAGTGTCTTCTCCAATGGAGGTCATTCGAAGTTGAAAGGACTACTGTTTTTGACCGAATCATTCAAACAATAGCTTCAGCTATTGAGGTAACCTACCTTATTCTGGTCTTCCTAGATCATCTCTTGCTAAAACTTAAGGGCTCACAAACTCTATACTGATTCTTAATTTTGAAGTCAGTCTTAACAAGAGTTATAATCACACTGACAAAATGTGACGTGTTGGCAACATGTGAACATATTCAAGGTCCCAGATAATAATGATGTCTTGGGCTATTGGTTATCTAATGCATCCACATTGTTGCTGCTGCTTCAACACACACTTAAAGCAACCGGAGCAGCAAGCTTGACACCTCAAAGACGGAGAGCATCATCAGCATCTCTTTTTGGGAGGATGTCTCAGGTAAGATTTATTTTTCGCTCTTGTTGAGGTACCTTCTCCTAGTATTCATATCTTGTCTTTTTCTGCTGATTCCATGAAAATTTTCAGGGGCTACGGACATCACCCCAGAGTGCTGGATTCTCATTTCTTAATGGTCGAGGGATTAGTAGACTGGATGATTTGCGACAAGTTGAAGCCAAATATCCAGCATTACTGTTTAAGCAGCAGCTCACTGCTTTCCTTGAGAAGATATATGGGATGATAAGGGACAATTTGAAAAAAGAAATCTCCCCATTGCTTGGATTATGTATTCAGGTTACTAAGTTACTTTACTGTGCATTATACTAGACTATTGCATTGTCTATAAAATTTTGAATTAAAAGTAAACTACAGACTAGAAAGTATCAAGATTTTGTCATTCTGCTCAATCGTATGTTGAAAATAGACAAAACGCAAATATTCTAGTTGTGAGTTCCTACATGTGCTGAATTTCTGTTTAACTACAAAAGTTGGTAACTTTGTATATCCCGATTTTCAGTACCTCCATGTGGTGGAAAAATCAGCTGAATCCCTATTTGAAAATCATGTGTGTATCAAAGATTTATAAGCTTCCATTTATATGTGCTAAATTTCTAGCTAAACTAATGCAGGCACCAAGGACTTCCCGAGCAAGTTTAGTGAAAGGACGCTCTCAAGCTAATGCTGTTGCTCAACAAGCTTTAATTGCACACTGGCAAAGCATTGTAAAAAGTTTAACCAATTATCTAAAGATAATGAAAGCAAATTATGTGAGTTGCAAAACGTCCTATGGTTTTGTAAATGAAGTTTTGGGGATACATCATTATGTTTGACACTCTTTCTTGCAGGTACCTCCATTCTTAGTACGTAAAGTGTTCACTCAAATATTCTCATTCGTCAATGTTCAGTTATTCAACAGGTGAACTTTTGCAACACCCTCCCCATTCTCCCCTTTCCCTCCGAAATTAAAGTAATATCTTATATGGTACATCCATTTATTTGTAGCCTTCTTCTGCGCCGTGAGTGCTGCTCATTCAGTAATGGGGAGTACGTAAAAACAGGTTTAGCTGTATTAGAGCAGTGGTGTTACGAGGCAACTGAAGAAGTGAGCAATCAACAGTACCTTTGAATTCTAGTTTCTTCCAATCTCTTATATGCGTTCATGTTAGATTCCCTCATTTCAGTTTGCAGGATCTGCTTGGGATGAATTGAAACATATAAGACAGGCTGTTGGCTTCCTAGTAAGATTGCTTTAATACCTCTTACCCTAGCATATCAAGATTTCTACTGCCCAAGTTGCTAATAAGCCTTGTCTTTGATGTCAACACTTAGGTCATACATCAAAAGCCAAAAAAGACTTTGAATGAAATAACAAAAGAACTTTGCCCTGTAAGTGCTTTACATTTTGTAAGTTTATTTGCCCGGATATCATCATCTCTGTCTTATATCCTCTTTTTCTGTTATGTAATTACATGATGTTGTTGGTTAGGTGCTGAGCATACAGCAGCTATACAGGATCAGTACAATGTACTGGGATGACAAATATGGCACACATAGCGTGTCATCCGATGTAAGTTATGCTTGAATGAATTTGCCGTAATATCACTAATACATTTGGTTTGTGTTTAGTTATTACAAATTTGTTTGGTTGGATCGAGCAGATCTTAAATTTCTTACGAGAACATGTCTCTTGTGTCGTGAGGTTCTTTAAAGAGATCAAGCACTTTGATTCTCAAACCTAAACTTTTTCTTTTTTTAGGTAATATCTAGCATGAGAGTAATGATGACAGAAGACTCAAATAATGCTGTTAGCAGCTCTTTCCTGTTGGATGATGACTCAAGGTAACATTTACCAGTACATTTCGAATGAATCAAGCCTATTTGCTATAGTAGTTCACTCTATATTCACTCACGAGTGCTTTTACAGCATCCCATTCACTGTGGATGACATCTCCAAGACAATGCAAAAAGTAGACATATCAGATGTTGATCCGCCGCCCTTAATTCGAGAGAATTCGGGTTTCAGTTTCTTGCTTCCACGCTCAGAGTGACGGTCTTGATGATATCCTATCTTGTTGACATATTCATGTCATCTTGTGCATACTAAAGTAGTCTCTCTCCTTCTACTTGTATAATACATTTTGCATTATCTTTTAGGCAGGTTGCCTATTTATTCTTTCCCCTTTTGTTACATAAACAAACGGGGGTATGTTTAAGAAGTCATATCACCATTATAGGTGATAAAGTGCAACTGTAGAGAAAGGCATTGGTGCCTCAGGTTTTTCTCATATTTCTTTCATTATTTTGTATATTTTGGTCAGGCGTGTTCCAATTTTGGGGTTTCTTTTCTTCCTTCTCTTTTTTTGGTGTGTTCTGGTGGGCTTTTGGGCGTGTATATGAATGACATCAGCCGTGTTTTAGAGGCCATTGTTTGTATTAGAAAACGAATTTTGATTATTTCATTTTCGTTTTGGTAATGTTACTAACCTTTTTGTTCTTAATCTTCCATCTTCACAAATCATTAATGCCTTGTTTGGATCCTTACTTGCACAAGAGAAAGGAAAGGAAATATTGAGGAGAAAAGAGGAGAAAAGAATAGAAGAGAAATGAAACTTACTTTTCTCTGTTTGTTTTCTTAATTTATCAAAGGAGGGAATTGAAACTGATATTAGACAAAAAAAAATTTTTGAGACCTTTATACCTTTAATTATAGATGAGAGTCTTATCTTTTTGTTGAGTTAAATAAGGATATTGTGGTAATTTATATATACTAGGATTCATTTCTCCTCCTTTCCCACCAATTTGATGGGAATTATAATTGGCTCAAATTTCTCTCTGTTTCCTCCCTATTCTCTCCCTTTCCCTTTGCTTGTTTTTTGTCCAAACGCTGGAAAGGAAGAGAAATTCAATCCTCTTCCTTTCTTTTCTCCTGATTTCTTTCAATCCAAACTAGGGCTAAAGCTTATTCTTGAATATTCAGTTGTCCTTTCTGCACCCACTACTGTTGCTGTGTTTGTCTTGCTTGTTTTGCTCACAATAAGCATTAACAATGGAGTCTCGAGGGGGTAGCCCACCTGGTACAGTTTCTCTCTTATGCCGCTTTTAAGGTTTTGGGGTCTGTTTCGTTTGAAGGTTTTGAATGGAATAGAATAGAACGTAAAATAGTATCATTTAGTTGAAGGTTTCATAATGGAATGAGATAGAAGTGGAAGGTTTCATGTTACGTTCTATTCTATTCTAAACAGTGAAAATATGAAACCTTCGATTCGGGAGGTTTGAGGTAGAATGTAAATTAATAAATACATACTATCTAATATACTCTCAATAATTTTTCTTAATACTAATTATTTCTTCTAATTTTAATCTCTTGTGTCTAGTTGATAATATTTTTATATTATTTCTCTTTACTTAAATAATAATATTTTTATATTATTAATAAAAATTCTATATAATTAATAATAAAATAATAAAATTTTTATTAATAAAAATAAAAATATAAAAAATTATTCTTTAATTATTTGTATATATTTTTATATAAATAAAAATATAAATTACATAATAGAATAAAATTTATTAAATAATTAATAATAATATTTTTATATAATTAATAATAAATTGTATATAATTAATAATAAAATAATAAAAATTTTTATTATTTTAAAATAGAAAATATATAAAAATTATTTGTCACGGTTGTGTGTAACTTTTTAATTGAACATGATTTTTATTTTAAAATTGTGTTAAACTTTTTGTAACAACTATTCAGTTGCGGAGCCAGGAATGTCCTGGAGCTAGGGCTGATTGGACAACAATGGACTTGAGGCGAAAATTTCTGACAAATTCAAAATTAATTCAAAAAACAATTTCACAAAGCACATTTATAAATGAAGTTAACTAAAATATTCAAATTATAATGTCTTTACGCATTTTTAGAGACATTAGAGCTAATGGATGATAATTGTTTTCGGAGAGTCGTCATGGCTCGAAACTGCTGTAAAATAGTATCATTATCAATTTTTTTTAAGATTTCTCTCTCATTGTATACCACCATTATGTCATTCATCCATTCGTCTCCCATCCTATTTTGCAAATCATTTTTTATAAGTTTCATTGCAGAAAACACTCTTTCGATAGATATTGTCGCAACAGGAAGGATCAATGTCATTTCAATTAAACGATACACCAGCGGAAAAACTTTGTCTCTTCCAGAAGCAACCAAAATCTTTTCTAGATTTCCAAAATCTTCAATATTGGAGAACTCGGCCTTGTCAATTATATCATTAATATAAGTTTTAAGTTGATAGGGAAGAGTCGGTCGTTCACTCCAAGAGAATTCATCTGGGTAAATTTCTGAGAGACGGACCAATTTATCAACATTGAAATTAACGAAGGAGTTCTTTGGACTAAGACAATTCATGCAAGTAAGCAATTCTGTATTTGCTTCTGGAAACCGATGCTCCATC